>VMDR010008360.1:0-36916 GCA_007922815.1 Macrotus californicus | reverse complement strand
AATTCATGGTTGGAATAATAAGTTGGCCATTGGGGAAAAAATAAAAAGAATAATACTTATGGTTGCCCAGTATTGTGGAAACAGTTATTTTCATAAGTGGGATTATAATTGGTACAATATTTTTAGAGAATAATTTGGCAATATTTATCAAATTCATGTTTTTCTTTTTGTCTTGCAATTTAACTTCTAAAAGCTTATCCTATAGATTTAAATGTCTTAGCATATATATTTTTAAAAGGTTGTTTATTTATAACATTACTTGAAATATCTAAAATATAGTAGTAACCTAAATGTTCATCACTAGGAGATTATTTCTTTATTTTTTCATCCTCACCTGAAGATATACTTACTGATTTTAGAGAAAGAGAGGAAGGAGGAGAGACAGACAGACAGACAGAGACAGAAAGACTGAGAGAGAGAAAAACATCGATGTGAGAGAGATACGTTGATTGGTTGCTTCCTATGTATGCCCCTACCAGGGATCGAACCTACAACCTAGGTATGTGCCATTTCCAGGGGTTGAACCCACAACCTTGTGGTGCATGAGATGACGCCCCAACCAACTGGGCCACCTGGCCAGGGCAGTAGGAGATTCTTTTTAAAAATAATTAGAATTATCCCTTTCCTTATTTCAAATAATTGTTCAAGGTAGAAAAATTAGAAAACTTCCAAGCGCAAACTAAAAGTAAGCAACTTAATCTTACCGTCTAAGATAAACATTGTTAATATAATTATAAAAATTTGGATCCTGTGGTAAATTCCCAGAACCTATTTTTTTCACTCAATACATTGTGGCTATCTCTCCACAAAACAGAATTATCCTAACTTTTATTTTAAAGGCAGACAAGCGCGGAGCAATGTGGATGACATATTTGGCCGGAAGTGCTTTGGCTGAAAGAGGTGGCTCAGGAGAGTGTCAGGTCCCCGTCTGCTTTGTGTTTGCGGCGTGGCGAGTCCCCAGCCTCGGTTAGCAGTGGTGGGCCGCCTTGACAAGTTGCACTGCATTTGAGTTTACCTGTACTGTCGCAGGCTTAGTATGTGTTTTAAAGTTCATTATTTTTAAACGTACGTCTTAGAGTAATGTGTGAAATTGTTGATTCAAAAAAAGTGTTGTCTGCCCTGTGCCAGGAGTGGTGTTACGTGCCGAGGAGACTGCAGCTGTACAAAACAAGCATGACTCCTTTATGGAGCTTACAATGAGGGCTTTAATATATGAGTCGTAAGTTTCAGTATGTTGAAAAAAATAGCTCTCCACGTATCATCTAAAGTCACTCCAAGTAGCAGTGGCATGTACATCACACTTGAGGAACAGTCCCCTATAGCAACCTAAGGGTACAAGGGTCCTTGTAAGCTCTGCAGAGACAGCAAGTACATCAGGGAGGTGACTTTGGCACGGTCAACAGGGAATGTTGGAGGGTGGCCAGAAATGACTACCTGAACGTCTGTCACATTTCTCTCTTTTGATTGTATCTTTGGGTTTTGTAACACAACATACTTGAAGGTTTGTGGAATCATGAAATTTTAATGCTTGCAGAGAACCTTGGGTTATGAGTCTAATTCTCTAAGTTGTCTAGTGAAAAATGGGCCCAAAGAAAATGAAAGGGGCAGAACAGTAATGGTAGGTGGAAGTAGGTGTGCTAGGCTATTTGGTTGCTAGGTCAGCACTCATTCCACAGTGCCCCGATGCATGACCAGAACAGATGTTTGAGGAGAACAGAGCGTGTGGAATCAGCTGTAGAGAACGGCCGTCGGTGGGGGAGGAAAGTCCTAGTGTTAAGGACTCAAATTTGAGTCTAGGTAAAAGGGGCCACACTGTAAAAATTGCTAACTTAAATCTTAGCTGATTTTGACTTTTCTTTACTAATGTTTTTCCCTTTAAAACACTTTTATTTAATTTTTATTTCTATTTTAGTTTATTTTTTACAGATAAAGATATAGAGAGGATCGATACCTTGAAAATGTTTTAAGTGATATACTGAAACTTGTTAAACAATTTACCAGGCTAAGAGTTAATGAGCTTATTTTCTTCCATATCACTTATTGTTTTTTTTTTCTTTTTTTCCAGAATTTTATAGAAGTGAAGTGATTAAGAATTCCTTGGTAAGTTTGACTTCTGACAGGTACATATGTCCGAGCCTACAATTCCTGTTTCAGAAAATGCTGAGACATAAAATAAGGTCAAGTTCAGTTCTGGTATTGTGATCCTTCTACAGTTAAATCTTCTGCTTAATTACGCTTAAGTCTTCATCGGTTTGTACATTGCTCTATCCCTAGTGCTTAGAGCACAGGTGGCAAACACAGGGCTCGTGGGCCAAATCTGGCCCTCCGCCTTGTTTTATCCATCTCGGCACCTTGTTTCTACCTGGCGGCAGCGCCCAGCTCTCAAACTTAACAGTTAAGGAGTAGTTACATGTACACAGTCCTAAAAATATTTTGGCCCTTTGAAGGCAACTGCGTGGCTGATGTGGCCCCTGGTGAAAATGAATTTGACACCCCTGCCTTAGAGCATGCCTGGCACATAGTAGGTGCTTGAAAAATATTTGCTAAATGAACTGTTATTTTTTTCTTTTAAAAACTTTGGTGTTTTTTCAACTCAAATTTTATAGTTCTGTCACTTCTATTTACTGTACCGATTTTGACTTACCAACATTATAATAAATGAAATCTTCGTTTAGTTATAGTTCTTAAAATTTTTGTGTCTAGGGCCATTGTCTAGGACCCTCCCACTTGTTTTTGGTCGTGCCATTGCTCGGCTAGAAATTGGCAGTGTCCTCCTTTTGATACTCTGTTCACTTGATATTTGCATAAATGGCTTAATTTATTGGGCCATGTTGATTAAAAAGAAGAGCTTTATGGTAATGATAACAAAACCCTTTAGTGGCCCAAGACCACACTGGAGTTGGCTGCTGTCCCCGCTTTTCAACCTCAGCTTCTGATACTTTTCCTCACTCACTGTCCTCCAGGCAGGCCTCAGTTTTTTTAGTGCTTTGAACAGGCCAAGCTTAGCTTCTTATGCTCGGCTGGAACAGCTTGTTTTTCCAGCCGTTCAGGTGGCTGGAGAATTCTTTGAGGTCTCAGCTGTGCCACTCCCGCTGGGCCTTCTATGACTGTTCCATCTAAGGTAGTTCTCTTCCCCTTATCCACTGTTCTCCCCGTCAGCCGTTTCATTTTCTTTAGAGAGTTCATCACTATTGGAAACTCTCACCCACGTATTTGTTGGTGTTTGTTTACTCTCTGTCTCCCATGTCCAGAACGTAAGTCCCATGAGAGCGGGGACCTTGGCAGCTGAGTTCACTGCGATCCTGTGGTGCAGAATAGTATAGATGCTCAGTGGGTATTTGTCAGATGAATGAGTGGATGTCAGTGAAGGGTTATATTTGCAAAGTCCTTTTACATATATTATCCCATTTTGGTCCCTAGAAAAACATGTAGATGGGGTCGGTCTTAAGAAACTGACGCACGGAGAGGCCCCCAACAACTTTTGCGGTTGTACAACAGGGAGGCCAGAACCTCAGTTCCCAGACCTTCCAGCTTCAAGTGTCTTCTGCTTTCTCCTCTTCATCAAGCAGCCTTCCCAATATCTCAAATATCCTGACAGATTTAGATCCTAGGCCAGACGGCTTCCTTACATCCATCTCTGAAAAGCTCCAGGCATCAGTAAAGCTCCTCATACATTACATGATTCATGATAAATGGCTAGCACTGTGCCTGACACATAGTAGCTACTGAGTAAATATTAATTTTTCCTTTTCTTCTGGCTTAGGTGGAAATAGAAATGGCCCATAGACAAGTGAGAGCAGGGGAAGGGAGCAGAAAGAGTAGATGTCACTTGGATTTATCTACTCCCCTTTCCAAAGTCAAAACTCCAGCTGGAGATGGTTTTACATCTCACTGCATTTTCTCTGGAATTGTATCATAATGGACCCGATGCTGTACCGGTACCTTAGTGTGTTGTTCTGCATTATTTGTATTGTATTTACTTGATATTTGCTTGACTTCCAAATCTGTATTTCTGAACGTCCTCTCTCTGAATGTTTGCTCCTGTCTTCAGCTGCTCCTTTGATTCCTGTCTTCGATTGCTTCTGACCCTCTGTGAATTGTGACATCTCCATCCCTGGTGTACTTAGGCTGAATGATGTTTTGTAAAATGGGTTCCAGACAAGGGAGTGGGTTGGACAGAAAGACTCCCCAGGCCCTTTCAACTGACAGTTTCTGCAGTGATGGTTTCCTGAGGACCTCGCTGAACAATGTTTGCTTGTGTTACACTCGTTCATGAGTGTTTCATCTCCTAAAGTAGAGGGAGTTGGGGAATGCCTGAATATCTGTCTCCCTAGCTCCCACTGCGTTCTGTTGAGTAGTTGTTTGTTAAATGTTGATTTATTGATGTTTCCTTTTAGGGATATTCTTTAAGATTATGATATTTTTGGTAAGGATTGTTATACTTTTATACCTTAATATAAGTTTGATAAACTTCAATTCATTTCTTTTTTTTTTTTGAAAGGAATCTTAGCTTTTTGCTAAATCATTGCGACTGGTTCAGATTAATGGGCATTTAACATCACAGGAGTCAACGACCCCCAGGGAATGTGCTGGGGATGTCACAGTGTCACCTCCCTTCTTGCTGTCTCTGAAGAACCACGGATGAGCAGAATTTGTTGATTTTGTCCCTGCTTAGGAGTTTAATTCCTAAACTAGTTTGATATATGCTGAACAGAATTAGAGATTTAAATGATTTTATTCCACCTGGTTACCACTGTGCTCGTGCATGTAGAAGGTGCTCAGCACATGTTTCTTCATCAATGGATTCGTCCACAAATGTTTTATTGACTGACTTCTATTAGCTACTAAAGGATTAGGCAGAGTAATACTTTATTTTACTAAGCTTTCAGTAAATTTTCACTTGGGTGAACTAAGATTGGCTCTGAGCTTGTGAATAGTCTTTTTTACTCACATAACTTTAAGGATTTGACTGTTTTCCCTAGGTTTGTATTCGTGAGCTTGGTCCTTAGACCAGAGTGGCTTGGTTTTGCCATTCTTTTCTTTTCTTTTTTTAGTTTTTTTTAATAACAAATCTTAAAGGATTTATTTATTTATTTTCAGGGCGGGTGAAGGAGAAAGAGAGGGAGAGAAACATTGATGTGCAAGAGAAATATCGATTGGTTGCCTCTTATGTGCTTCTCCTGGCCCATAACCCAGACATGTGCCTTGACTGGGAATGGGACCAGCAACCTTTTGGTTCACAGACCAGTGCTCAGTCCACTGACCCACACCAGCCAGGACAGTTCTTAAAAAATATTTATTTATTTATTTTTTAAAAAAATATTTTATTTATTTTTAGAGAGGGGAAGGGAGGGAGAGAGAGAGGGAGGGAGAGAAACATCAATGCGTGGTTGCCTCTTATGCACCCCCTACTGGGAACCTGGCCAGCAACCCAGGCATGTGCCCTAGGCTGGGCATTGAACTGGTGACCCTTTGGTTCGTAGGCCGGCACTCATTCCACTGAGCCACACCAGCCAGAGCTTGTTTTTTATTTTATATTTCCCCTCCCCATTCCCCCTGCCCCTGCCATATCCTCTTCCACCTCCACCCTCTCCCCCACCCCTCCCGCCCTGTTTTGCCATTCTGATGTCAAAGGCAACATGGAAAAATGGACACAAGGTTAAAAAGAGTGTTTTCCCTAAAGGTTAGATAAGCTGTCCTTATGTGCCTGTCTTGTGCCTCTAACTCCTGAACCCTCCAAATTAGCGCTGTCCAAGCAGCTTCATGTGATGGCGGCAGTGTTATGTCACCGTCCAGTACAGCTACCACCAGCTGCATGGCTGTTGAGCACTTGAAATGTGGTTAAGTGTTACTGAGTGAGTGAATTTTTAGTTTTACTTAATTTTACTTTAAATAGCCACAGTGGCTAATGGATATAGTATTGGATAGCACAGTTCTAGATGCTTCTGAAAAGCTTTCTTACAATCTGTAATATATCAGGAAGAAATTTCCTTTTTTCTGTGTGCTTTAAAAAAAAAATCTGCTTTGTACTTCTACTGCTGGCACACTGAGTCAGTACAGCAGCTGCTCATAGGGCGCTGTGGGCCCTTCAGTGTGCAGGGTGAACCTCACGAAGGCAGGGACTCAGCGTGCTCAACCTTGTGTCCTCCATGGGCGCTGTGTTGTGCTTGGCTTGTACTCGGCAAAAAAGCGAGGGGAAAACAATTCATGGTGTGTACATATCTCCTAATCCGACCTGTCACTTGTAAGACTCGCCGGCATCTTATGTTCGCCGAGAAAAAATAAACACTTAAGTTTCAGCTGAAACACGGGCCTTGGCAACAGTGCTGTGTGCATTGTGACTCAATCTTACGAAACTTTTATTACTTTGAAATTTGTTTCACCCATTTCAACGGAGCATTTATTTAGCAGTTTTTCCTTCCTTCAGGTTCATTGCTTGACCTGTGATAGGGAGTCTTTTGCATGTACTTCAGCGATAAAATATAAATCTGCTTTCTTAATTTGTGGGACTTAAGTCCTACAAAGAAGATGGATGAGGTGGTTTCTTTATTGATGATGTTTGCTTCTCTAATACCTTGTTCATGCCTTGTTGCTCTATTTCTGTGCCTTTCTGCCTCCTTAAAAACTTAATACTTTTTATTGAATTTTAACATACGGGTGAGTTTACAGATCCTAAGTATACATTTTGGTCATTTTTTTCAAATTGAATACACTCATGTAAGTAATGTCCACATGAAGAAACAGGTTTTCAGTGCCCTAGAAGCCCCTCAGACCCTCTTCAGTTTCTGCTACTCTCTTGGCTCTTAACATCTAAGTTGGTTTTTCTTGTTTGGAGCTTTATGGAAATGAAACTGCACAGCGTGCACTCTGTTGTGTCTGACTTCCGTGTCTTGAATTTATATTTTCAGAGTCACCGTTATTGTTGTTAGAGTGTATTTTTAGTTCATTTGTTTTGTAGTATTCCGTTCTGTGAATATGCCAGAGTGTGCCCAACCTTCTGCTGATAGCTCATTTCTGGTTCTGAGCTGAGGTGGGTAGAGTGGCTATGAGCTCTCTTGTACGTATCTTTCGGTTGGATGGATGACTGCGTTTCTGCTGGGTGTATATGTGGGAGTGGCTTGGAATATGTGGGGCCAGCTTTATATGTGGCTTGGAATATGCACGGGCCAGCTTTAGCACGCTTTTCCAAATGGTTTTCCAAGTTTGTTGTTTTATTTATACTCTCACCAGCAGCCTGTGAGCGGTCTGGTTACCCCACATTCTTGTGAACACTTGTTCTTTCTTTAATATTGAATTTAAATTTTTGATAGATATTATACACAGGACTTCTTTTGTTTAAATCTAAGTCAGTAAAGTATTTTCAATGGCAGTTAAACTCGCACACTTGGTGCCGACGATGTGCCTACCTTACAACCGCTGCTTTGAAGGTGGTGCACCTACAGACTGTTGACGACTGCCACCTGGTGGTCAAATATCATAGGACTGCATTGGTTTTAACATTTCTAAAATCAGAATTCATCTTACAATGTGAAGAAAAGTACCTGTTAGAATTGATAAATTGGAATATGTTAAATGGTAATAAATATAGTGGAGTAAAATAAAGCAGCAAAAGGGAGTCTCTGGCAGAGTGCTTGCCTGTTTTTCTGTGATAATCAGATAGATGAGAGTCATTTGAGCAGGTACCTGAAAGGTGTCAGGGAGCAAACTGTGTATCTGTGTGGGGAAGGGCTCTTCCGGGCCAAGAAACAGCAAAGTACAAAGGCAGGAGTGTACTTGAGGTTTTCAAGAGTGGCTAAGAAGTTAGCGTGGCTGAAGTGGAGTGAGCAGGCCAGGTTTTGCAGGGCAAGTATGACAAAGTGGGGACAAGGGAATGGAGCAGCAGGGCAGCAGAGGAAATGAGCTAGAGAGGTAGATGATAGTGAAAGGCTGGACGGCATAAGAGTAAGATTTTGGAAGGGACACAGTTATAGGTCACACACAGTCAGGAGCATCCGGTAGACAAGGACCCCCAGCTTACTCATTTTCCTATTTTCTAATGTCCTGGCACAATGCTTCACCCAGAGAAGGCCAATAAATGTTTACTGCATTGAGTAACAAGAATAATCCACCTTTAACAGGTTAGATGGTGGAGATGTGCCTTCAAGTTATGTATCAGACTGGTGGTTTCTTCTAAGATATTTTTAGCATAAAATAATTACTGTTGGAATGTATTATTCAGCTTTAATGTCTCTGGCTTTAGCTAGCCATGCCCTCCAAACCCTTTGTTAACTATTGGGAACTTTTAAATCTGTGGTTCAGGAGGAGGTTATAGCCTTAACATGATCGAAGCACCATTGGTAATAACTGAAGTGATTGAGGCAGTAAGAATAGAAGGAACTGAATTCTCTAAAGTGGATTTTGTACATGCACAAAAGACAAACTATAATGAACCCACTGTATCCATCTTTAACAATTACAAAATTAATTATTAGATAAATTTTTAAAGGGGAGTTTCATAACTTTTATTAAAAAATTAAAAATCTCACGATGAGAGTAAGAACAGTGATAGCTAATTCACGTGTGCTTTTTAATACATAAAAGCTATTAATTATTAAGTACCCACCTGTAATTCAATTAGGGTGTTGGCTGCAATCTATAACTATGACTATATATATATATATATATAGTTTCTTATTCTGATAACAATGCTATAAGGTTAGAGATATGCCTGTTTTCTTAAGGAAACTGAGGTTCAGGCTGAGGAACTTGCTCTGGGCTGTAAAGCTAGTGGTGACTCATAAAAGCGATGTCCCAGAGCCCTGCTCTTTTGCAGCATCTTGTGCTTCCCTATATCACGCTCCTTCAACTGATTAAATGTCTCCTAGAGTTAGATCTAGTAGAAGTCAGTGATGGGCCTTATAATTGAATAAACAAAGTTCTAGAGCATGTATTTTTTTAGGGAAAGCATGTAACGTAATTTATCAGAGCCATAAATTTATGTTGGGATTGTGACTGCCTGAGTTAAAAAAAAAAGATTTTATTGATTTATTTTTAGAGAGAGGGGAAGGGAGGGAGAAAGAGGAGAGAAACATCAGTGCGTGGTTGCCTCTCACACGCCCCCTACTGGGGACCTGCCCCACAACCCAGGCATGTGCCCTGACTGGGAATTGAACCAGCAACCCTTTGGTTCACAGGCCGACATGCAATCCACTGAGCCACCCCAGCCAGGGCTGTCTGAGCTCTTTTTAAATCTTTGGGGAAAAACTGACATGAACAGTACAAATAGTCATTTATGAGACACTGGCCTGGGTGACTGTCAGAGTTTATGTTTCCATTCAGTTGTGACTGAGGGGACTAACATTCCATCTTTGCAGGTCTTTGCGTCTGTGAGTAGGGAGTCGGCTCCTCTCGATCATGCCACCGTGTTCCTCCGTGTTGCGCTGCGTTGTGTTTAGGGTCTTCCTGCTTCGTTCTGGTCAACCACGTGATTTGCAGGGAGACTAAGATGATTGACACGTGCAGTTATTTTACCAGGGGAGAAGAGGATCCTATGAAAATATGTAGAAGTATTATTTATCTCAGTTTGGGATAGGGTGGTTAGTGAAGAAAGATTTTCTACCAGTAAGTAACTCCTAAGTTGAGACCTGAAGGATGCATAGAGGTGAATG
Source organism: Macrotus californicus (assembly GCA_007922815.1). Taxonomy (NCBI): domain Eukaryota; kingdom Metazoa; phylum Chordata; class Mammalia; order Chiroptera; family Phyllostomidae; genus Macrotus; species Macrotus californicus. The sequence continues at coordinate 27,269 of VMDR010008360.1, read as the reverse complement.
AAACAGGGGAAAGGAGAGTTTATTGGGCTGAGGAATAAATACTACTTACAAATTCAGTGTGCAGTTCCTGGGAGAGTTAGCTGTCTTGTATGTTTTGAGAAAGTTGGAACACCTTTTATGAATTCCTAGTTGTGTTTCTTGTGACCACACTTTTGTTACTGAGTGGTAAGAACAGTGATAGCTAGTTTGTGTGTTTTGCAAATTTTCTATTTTTTGTATCTCTTCAATTAAATAGGTATGAATTGAGCTGTTATTGATCAGTGTTATAGAAAAATTGTTCTGGTAATAATAATTTTACATTCACTATGGGTAGTTAATGGGCAGTGAATTTTTTAACGATTTACATATCCTGACATTCTGCCAACTTTGAATTAGTGAATATGGTTTAGGTCCCTAAATGATGTTAGTACTTGAATAATTTGTTCTGTCTAGAAAACAGGCTGGTGTGTTTAGATAAATATAAATAAAAATCATTGTATGGGCCTTTCACAGTAACATCATTGAGCAATAAATCTTTGAATGCGTGGCAGACTGTGTGTGCCTGCCTCCGAATGCACCACCTCGGGGGTCACTGCTATCGCCTGGCAGCCTTTTCTAACCGTGTAAAGAAAGGCAGGCCACCGTGAGAGGGCCCACAGCAGCTCTATCGTAGTGGTGTTGTATGGGGTGCGAAAGGGACCCCGGTCTTCAGCCTCGTGAAACAACTTCAAAAGGCTGCTGTCCACTCCAAGGTCTTTAATTTATTTCAGGATGAAGTGCTTAAGAGTATTTAACACAGCAACTTCCTCCAAAATCTTATCCCTCATGTAAGACAGCTCTCGAGGATGATATACTCACCACGTCTTTACCTTTTTTTACTTTGGAAAGCAGTGGCCATTTCCTGCTTTCTCTGGGGCTCACCACTGACAGTGAGATTTCGGAGTTACTTTGTATTCTAGAGCACACGCACTGCGGGTCAGAGGTGACCTTACACGTAGGCCAGTACGTGGCTGCCTTTTCAGGCAGTGAGCTTTGAAGGCCAGGAAGGCCCTCCAGTGCCTGTTATTTAGGCTTTGGGGCCTGAAGTCACATCGTGAAGAGATACCTTAATTGGATTTGTAAGATGCTATATCTTTCCCATTATTGGGTCTTTTAAAAATTAGTTTGATGACTTTTTGTTGAGATATAGCTGGTAAATGATCACTTTTCAAAGAGATCAGTGTAACCAGATTAAGAAATGGAACCTCAGCCCCTGTGTGTTCCCCCTAGTTACTGCCTCCTCAAAAGAGAACTGTTATCCTGACTTCTAGCACCAGAGATTAGTTCTGGTAGTTTTTGAACTAGCCGTTTTTTAAAATACGGCTATATTCTTTGCTTAGTATGGTATTTGTGAGGTTCGCCCATGTTGCTGCCTGCAGCCGTTCATTAGCCTTGCAGCCTCCAGCGGCCCAGCCCTTACACACAGGAGAGGGCTGCTGCCTTGGAAGGCCCAGAGTGTCATTCACTTTAGTCCCGTTTCTCGCCGGCTTTGTGCCCCGTCACTCCTGTGTTGTGTGCTCCAGCAAACAGAAGTTTGAATGCAATAGTTTGAGGAACTTTGAAGGCATTGTTTATGTGTTGGCTTCCAATAATTGTGTCTTAATTGTTGAATAAGTAGATTACCATATGACTGAGGGTACGTGCCCCTTTTAATGACTATGATAAATAAGCAGAGACATTCTAAAATGCTATTATCACACACCCCTGTTGTGTTCACTGGAATGTCTTCTTGGTTGACTTAAGTTTGCAATTTAATATATTCATGAGGTCTTCAGATTTAAAAAAACAGAATGATCTACAGTCTAATTGGAATAACTGTAAACAAGTTAGAGTCTTCCTAAAGCATGCTTTCGTTTCCATCAACAGAATCCCACGTGGCGGAGCCTCGATTTTGGAATAATGCCAGACCGTCTTGACACATCTGTGTCTTGCTTCGTGGTGAAGATATGGGGCGGAAAGGAGGGTGCCTACCAGCTGCTGATCGAGTGGAAAGTGTGCTTGGATGGGCTGAAGTACTTGGGTCAGCAGGTAATTTTGAGACTGTGTTTCAAGTAGTTTTCTTCTCTTTAGTAACCTCTTCCGATTCCACATTTTGTGATTGTTTACGTAATTATAGAAATTTGGATCAAGTATAGAAAAAGCTTTAAGTTGAATAAACTTATGAAGAAGGACTTTAATCTGCTAATTTAAGAGGGATTTTTTTTTTTTTTTGGTAGGAAAGAATATGCTTTTTCATAGCACAAGGCTTCTTCTGTGTTACCAGAGCTCTTCCCCGCAGAATCTGAAAATGAAGTTGAAAATAAGGAACAAGGAGCATACTATTAATATTAAACACTTTCTTTTATGATCAGAAGCACTGGGGTATTCTAGGAATGGGAAGAGCTAGTTACTGTTTTTTGGGCACAGGGATGACACATGCCTGGCTTACAAACTGTTACCCATTCCCCGTGAGTGATGTAGCTGGGTGATCACCTCTTCTCGCTGAGCTCGGAAGTAGCCCACAGTCCTCTCTAACACGGTGCTCCAGGACGCAGCTAGCAGTGCATGAGAACTGCGTGTGCGAGGAAGTCTGTTTGCCACCCCAGACGGAGCTTATTACAGTTAATGTTAACAGCGGCCTTGTGAAGGTTGCTATTAATTGCTCTTCTTTCCCAGATAGGAAAATTGGTCCCCAGGGAATTTAAGAAACTGCTCAAGATCACACAGCTAGCTGGAGCTAAGATTTAAATCCAGACCTGGCTGACTTAAAAGTTCAGTGTCTTTGTGCTGCAGCACGCTGGTATGTTCATGTGGTCCTTGGTAACTCACCCGCTTTACCTTGGAATGCATGCCATTTCGGTTTTGTGGTGCCCGTAGGACTGCTCTTAAAGGTAACTGTAAAATGTTAGTCATAGCTGCAAACATCCCTGATGTTTCTTAATATTTTATTTAATAATATATAACTTGTGGTATGTTTCTTTTAAAATTAATAATTTTAAAATAAACAATAATTTTTTAAAAATTTTATTTTATTGAATATGCAATTATAGTTGTCCCAATTTTTCCCCCTTTGCCCCCCTCTACCCGGCACCTCCCATTGCCTCAGGCAGTATTCCCACCATTGTTCATGTCCATGGGTCGTGTGTGTAAGTTTTCAGCTACTCCATTTCCTGTACTGTACTTTACATACCCGTGGCTACTCTGTAACTACCTATTTGTACTTCTTAATCCCTTCACCTCTTCACCCATTCCCCACACCCTCCTCCCATCTGGCAGCCATCAAAACACTCTCCATATCCATGATTCTGTCTCTGTTTTTCTTGTTTGCTTAGTTTGTTTTTTAGATTCAATTGTTGATAGATATGTATTTATTGCCATTTTATTGTTAATAGTTTTGATCTTCTTCTTTTTCTTAAATAAGTCCAATGTGGTCTGTAGCTGTCCACTGGGTGAGCATGCTCTAGGGTTTCCTGGGTGGTGCAGGCCAAGATCAGCCCCCACCTGTGTTCTGCCTGGGGCCACCCTGCTTGAGCTATAAAGCAGTCTGAGATGGTGCTACTTGTGCTGGGCTTAGAGATTCCCAGGTGAAGCTAAGTTGTGACTCTGGGCTAGCTACTGCCAGTGCTGGGCCTGGGACCACATAGCAAGAGGTACTAGGGCTGGGGGCTTACTGAGGCCAGCTGTTTCTTGTTTGATAGGATTTAGGAAGTTGTGAAGCATGAGCCAAGACCAGCCATTCACATGGAAAAGTCATGTTTAACAGTTTGGGTGTAGCTGGTAACTTGAATGGGACAGAGTCTCTGGGATCACCCAGAGACCTCCAGGGTGGGGCAAACAGTATTAGCCAGGTTGCTGGAGTCTCAGATGTGGCACCTGCCTGTGGCTCTGTGGCGGGGAGGGCTCAGAAAAGGGACAAACGCCTCTGCCTGCCTTTCTGTGGGGGAGAAAGCTGTCCCCCAGCTCCTGCCCTGATACCAGACACTTCAGTTTCTCCCTGTATGCCACTGGTGCCTTTCAAGCTGCTACCCCGGTGCTGTAGCTCAGAGGGAGTGAGTCTGAGTGAGTCTGTGTGTGGCTTCTTTAAGGGGAACTGCCTGGGGCTCGAGAAGTTTATTCCAATAACTCAATCCCTGCTGGTTTTTGCAGCCAGAAGTTATGGGAACTTATCATCCTGGTGCTGGAACTCTGGACTGTGGGGTCTGCTGTGGGGCTGGGACTCCTTGCTCTGAAGATATCCCTCCCGAATTTTTATCCTCCACATGTGGATGTGGGACCAGTCTATTCCATGTGTCCACCCCTCCTACCAGTCTGGATGCATGTGGTTTCTTTAATTCCATAGTTGTCAGACTTCCATTCAACTCAATTTTTGATGGTTTTGAGTGAGAGTTGTTCTTTATTTTAGTTGTAATTTTGATGTGGTGTTGATGTTGAGCAAGGAGGCCAGCTGTGTTTACCCATGCTGCCATCTTTGGTGTGTGTTTCTTTGGAACATATTTTCAGATTAAAAATATTGCTGCCCTCATTTTGCTTTCCATACTTTATTTTGTGTCCTTTTAATAGTGACCAGAACAATGCATGTAATAGATATTTTCCTTAACTAAATTCTAACCTGCTACAAATTCTTAATCTTTTTTTTTTTTTTTTGTATTTCTTTCTCTGTTTTATGCCTGGTCTTATTTAAAAATGGTAAGATAATGACTTAGGCTCGGGACCTTTCTCCTCTGAGTACCAGAAACTTGTTACATTTAGGCTGGCCAACCAGGGCCCTGACCGGAAGCACATACCCTTTCTTGCCACATGCCGTAGTAGGCTCTGTGGATAGACTATGATATTAAGCACTTGTTTATTCTTCTTCTGAGAGTCTCTACATTTAGTGGAGGCTGGTGCTGCTTAATATAAGACTTGCAGAGCTGCAGGCTATCGAGTTGTGGGGAGGGTTGGCCGGAGAAGACAGCCTTCCTCACAGTTTTCAACTCACACATTCCTTAAGTGGTCGTTTGGTTAAAATGCCTAACTTCGCTTCTGCCTCACCTGCCCTAATTTCAGAGTGTCAGCGTCCAGGTGTCTTTATACAAGAGGTTATGTTGGTAGAACAGAGAACAAAAGAAAGAGAAAACATGTTTTTTAAGCCAATTAGAAACAATGTTATTGTAGAAATTTAAAACTTACCTATGAAATAGGTATAACAACTTATAGGTTACTAGAAAATCAGATAACATAGAATTACAATTTTTAGAGGAAAGTAAGACTAAAATATTTGAGGATAATAATTAGAGTCACTCAGATTCGTTGATCTGCTTTCTCCCAGGCGTTGTTCTTAGTGTTAAGGATCCAAAGGTGAGTAAGAGGAGATCGATCGTTAGACTCCGTAAGCTGATAACATGAATTGCTACATAGAAAGCTATGGGAGTACATGAAAGAGGTATTTAGACAAGCCTGGAGAGAGTCAGGGAGGGCTGACTCTGGAATGAAATTTTTGTATTATAAGTTAGGTTTGTTGAGGTGTAATTTATATACATTTCAGTGCATTTGAAAAATGTATGAAGTTGAGTAACTACCACCACAGTGAATAATGCTGCTATGCTGAATATTTAAATATAGGTATTTGTGTTGACATATGTTATCATTTTTTTTGAGTAAATACTCAGGAATGAAATTTATTGTCCTAATGGTAAGTGTATGTTGAAATTTATAAATGACTGTACTGCTATCCAAAGTGACTACCATTCAGCTTTCTCATCAGCATAGTATAATAGTTCCATGTCTATGCAGACACTTGTTATTGTCAGTCTTTTAAATTTTAGCCATTCTAGTAGGTTTGAAGTGGTATCTCATTGTGATTTTAGTTTTGATTTTCCTGATGATAAAAGGATGTTGAGCTTTAAAAAAAAAGTGTATTTGCCATCAGTTTCTCTCTTGTATATGCACGCTGTCCTTTTCTCTCTTTTGTGAAATGTTTGTTCAGATCTTTTGCCCGTTTGTAATTTAGTTTGAATTCTCATTATGGAGTTTTAAAACTTTTTATGTATTCTGGATATGAGTAACTCCTGTATAAGATGTATTTCCGAATATTTTCTGACTGTTTGTAGCTTGGTCTTTTCATTTTTTAAAGTATCATTCAAAAACAGGAGGTTTTAAGTGTTGATAAAGTCCACTATATCAGTTTTTCATTTTATGTTTCCTTCTTTTTATCTTGTCTAAGACATCTTTGCCTAACCCAAGGTCATAAGGATTTTCTCCTATGCAATTCTTCTAGAAATTTTATAGTTTTGTTTTATGTTTATGTCTATTATGTTTTACGAATTAACTTTTATGTAAAGTACAAGGCTCATTGTTTTTTAGATGGATGAACATTTGTTCCTGTATTCTTTTTTTGTAAAGGCTTTATTTCTCTATTGAATTACCTTGTCATCTTTGTCGAAAATCAGTTATTGAAAATTATTTGTGGGGGTCTATTTCTGGACTCTTCACTGATCAATATGTCTGCCCCTATGCCAGTACCACATTATCTTTTACCACATTATCTTTTTTTAAAAAAGATTTTATTTATTTATTTTTAGATGGCGGGGAAGAGAGGGAGAAAGAGAGGAAGGGAAACACCAATGTGTGGTTGCCTCTCGCACGCCCCCATCACCAGGGACCTGGCCTGCAGCCCAGGCATGTACCCTGACTGGGAATCGAACCAGCAACCCTTTGGTTTGCAGGCTGGTGCTCAGTCCACTGAGCCACACCAGCCAGGGCTCTCTTTTTTAAATATATATTTTTTATTGTATTTTTTCCATTGCCACTTATCCCCCTTGTAGCCCGTTCCACCTCCACCTGCCTCCAGCCACATTGTCTTGATTGTGGAAATCTCAGTGGTCTCAGATGGAGGTCATGCGCATCCTCCAACTCTGTCCTCTTTTCACAGTTGCTCAGGCTCTTCTAGATCTTTGGCTTTTACCTTTACGCTTTAAAGTTAGCTGGTCAGTTTCTACCAAAAATCCTGCTGGGATTTTGATAAGTGCTGAATCTAACTATGAAAATTTGGGGACAATTGACATTTTAAAAACATTGAGTAATCTACAGATACGATATATCTCTCCATTTGTGAAAAAATATATGATTTCACTCGACTATTTTTTTTGTAGTACATAGCACACAGATCTGGCACATATTTTGTTAGATTTGTGCCTATGAAGTCCATGTTTATTGATGCTATTTTAAATGGTATTCCTTTTAAAAATGTTCCTGTTTCCAATTTTTGTTTCTATTGTATGGAAACATTTCTGTGGTGATCTTTTATTCTATGACCTTCCTAACTCACTTACTAGTTTGGGCAGTTTCCTTTCTTTGTGGACTCCTTTTGTAGATGCTGTGTATTTAGTCCCGTTGTCCATGAACACAGACGGTTTGATCTCCTCCTTTCTAGTGTCTGTGTCGGTTTTCTTCTTTTACTGGGTACGATCTTGGTACAGTGTTAAAAAGGCAGCCGTGTACAGTGGACATCCTTGTTTTGTTGCTGATCTTGGGGGAAAGTATTCGGTCTTTCTCTAGTAAGTGTATTAGCTATACATTTTGTAATACTTTATCAAGTTGAGGAAGTTTTCTTTATTTGGAGTGGATTTGGTTCGCTAACATTCGATGAAGGCTTTTTTCATCAAAGTCCATGGAGGATGTTGGTCTGTACTTTCCTGAAGTGTCCTCGTCTGCTCTCATATCAGAGCATGCTGGTCTCATAAAAACGGATCGGGCAGTGTTTACTCCTCTGCTTTGGGGAGGGATTTGTGTAGAGTTGTCGTTATTTATTTCACACACGTTTGATAGAATTCTCTAGTGAACCATGTGGCTGTTAAGATTTCTTTGTGGGGAAGTTTAGAAGTATGACTTCAATTACTTTATCTGGTAAGAGGCTATTCAGGTTATCTATGGCTTCTCAAGTGGAGTTTGGTGCGTTGTCTTCCAGAGTCTGTTGGGCGTGTGGGATGATGCCTAACCAGCTGAGCCACACCGGCCAGGGTGATTTTTTTTTTAGCCCACATCTTTTCAAATACTACAGCCAAGTTGTCCCTTATTTTTCAGCAAACTAATTTAATACCATCTTCATGAAGCGTATGTCATGAGAACTTGACCTTCATATTAAATTTGCCCCTGCTGTTAGGTTCCCGCCTCCCAGCTCCCTCCAATTGGTGTATTTTCTTCCAATTTTAAAAGTGATACATGTTCTTTGTGGACAATTTGGAAAATTTTGAAAAGAACAGAGAAGAGAATAAAAAATTATGTCTAATCCTTCTGCCCAGATACAACCAATGTTAACATTTAGATCCGTATGATTTTAATCTTCTGTCCCCTTGGCTGTACATGTGTCTACAACATTTTATGTTTGTAAAATTTCAAATCCCTTCTAATCTTTCTAATACTTTCTCTTTTCTCTCATAAAGTGTAATACTTCTTGAGATAGATTTATAGTTTTGTTATACAGTTATTATTGCAGACTTGTCTTTTGGTGGCGGTGTATTTAGTTAAGTAAACGATGTGAGAAACAGGGAACATGTGGTTAACTCTGCTTTAGTAATAGAGGTAGAAGATGTAGAGGTTAGATAAATGTTCACTGGGATTTTCTGCTGCTGCCCGTGGCTACTCCGTCTGTAGCTGGAGAAAGGAGAGGTTGAATATTCTATCCTGGTAATTCTTTTTGTCTTTCCCTACTTGAACCCTCGGTTTAATCCTTCACTGCCGAAGCAATTAAAAATTGTTTTAGCCACAGCTCTTCCTGATCGAGTAACTAAATCTATTTTCATGTCTCCCAATTCGATATTTATACTATATTGAGTTAGTTTTTATCTTAGTTCTTCGGTTTCAAACTTTTAATCTCCCTACTTTTCAGGTGAAGTGTAATTTGAGGTGTCACTGACTGAAACCCAAATCAGTTGTATTGAAAGAGAATGGCAGACAAAGATTAAGCAGACACTTAAAGACTTTAGGGATTAGATATTATCTTTAAGCTGTCTTTTTGAAAATAAAAATATTAATCTTTTATTTTGTTTCCTAGGGCTTCATATTTTTTAAGATACTCTTATAGCCTAACTGGATTGTGTTTTCTTTGAGATAAGAGAAAGCTTCTGAATCCCTGTGCTTTAGAGTAGTCTTTCCATAGCAACCTAAGAAGTGTTTGTGGAAAATTCGTGTGAGTGATGGTGCCTGTGATCTCCTGTGAAGGTTTTGTGAGGCCTTTGACTATAGCAACGCTCTCCGTCGATTACCTGGTCCGACGACAGCGATTAGGTTTCTGCTGGCTGGTTGGGCATAGCCAGCCTGGTTTTCAGCACCGAGTGTCCTGCTGCAGCTGACACCCTCTGATCACACCGAAACCTGACTGGGATGCGAAGAACTAACAGTGTGTTTTCCTCCTCTCTTAGATTCATGCCCGCAACCAAAATGAAATAATTTTTGGGCTGAATGATGGCTACTATGGTGCTCCATTTGAACAGAAGGTAAGAGGACCTTCCTAGTCCTGGGAGTTTTGTTTAGTGTGGGTATGCCTGACTTACAGGGCCAAACGCTGTGTGTTAACAGAGTCGTTTTAGGTGTTATTGCCAACTTGTCGTTTAGTGTGGCGTAGGGTGAATGCCTACAAAATGGAAACTTAGTTTGTAACCACCCTGGTTCGTCTTTTCTAAATCTAAATTATCTTCATTTTCCTCAAAGAAAATCTGAACTGCTTTTTCTTATTCTGAATAATTCTTCGGGGATTAAGAAAGAGTGGTGAATTTTGATTAAATGTAATACAATAGTATGAAATTCTTCAGATATCTTTTACAACTTCTAGTACACCTAAGAAATGAAGAGTCAGGTTATGTTATAGTTAATCTTTCTCCATTTCTAAAGGTGATTAGAGAAAGGAGAGGGACGAGAATCTGTATTTACTGAGTGCCTGCTATTGATGGTGCAGCGCCGGGTGATTCATGCTCTGTGTTCCACGTAACAGTAGTCACAGACCAATGAGGCATGTTCTCTACATGATTTGCTCTTAGTGACCAGGCTGTTTCATAATTCCGGTTGTCCGAGATCCTTTTGCTAGAATGCTCCATTGTTTTAACAACCACTTATTGAGCACCTGCTGAATGTCAGCCACTGTGTTGTAAGTGCTGAGGGTACAATGGTGAACAAATGTGTATTTTCCTGTTGTCATGGAGTGTGTGGAAGAGAGAAGTGTTCATAAAGGAACCTGACAATAAATATATCAACTCAAATGGTTGTCAATGCTGTAAAAGCATGTCATGAGGACCTTATTACCCACTCTAGTGACTCAAGAAAGGTCTTCTTGGGGTCTTGGCATTACAGCCCCAAGGATCAGGGGAAGTGAACTAGGAGGAAGGAATGAGGGAGAGAGCATTGCAGGCAGAGGAGGGTGACATGCTGGAAGACCATGTCATAGAAGGGGACATGGAGAGCTTTAGGGACTGAAAGAAGGTTAGAACGGTGAAGGAGAATGACACCTCATGAGGTTGAGAGGTCAGTATGGACCCTGTCATGCAGGACGTCTTACAGGGTTATATCCTGATAGTGGGGTGTCCTGAAGGGTTTTTAGCCTGGCAGTGATACAGATTTGTGTTTTTATAATTTCACTCTGGCTATAGTAAGGGATTGTTGTCAAAGAGACAAGAATTGTGTGGGAAGACAGTAAGGAGGATCTTGCAGTTTATCAGGTAAGAGGTGCTGATAGTTAGAAACAAAAGAGTTATGGAAGAATAGAAAGAAGATGGATTACGGACAATTTAGGAGGTAAAACCATTAGAACTTGGTATGGTTTGAATTTAAGGTCTAAGGGAAAAGGAGGTATTAAGGATGTCTTGGGTCTCGGGCTTGGGTGAAGTAACTGAACGGATAAAGGTGCCAGGCACTGAGAGACTAAGGGACCCTGGGGGAAGACCAGGTTTGTGGAGGCAGACCGTGAACTGAGGTTGGATTATACAGGCTTTGACTGACTTTGAGATACCCACATGTAGATGTTAAGGACGAGTTTGGATGTATGAGTCTGGAGTTCAGAGGAGAGGAGTGGGTTAGAGATGTAAGTGTGGGGTCAGTGGCAAATAGTCACTGAAGGCAGGAGCACAGATAAGACAGACCAAGGACAGGGGCTTAGTGACCAAGCCTGGAGGCCCTCTAACTTTTAAAGACCAAGTAGAGCAGGAGGCATTGGGAAAGGCGACTGAGGAGGAGTGGTGACAGACAAATACGGAAAAGTGAGTAAAGTCTCTTATCGACTCTCAGAGGCCAAAGAAAGAGAGGTTTGTAGTTGTTTGTTTTTTTGTTTGTCTGTTTGTCTGTTTCAACAGGAGGAAGTAGTCAAATTAGGATGAGAAGTGAAAATTGCCCTTTGGGTTTGGCATAATGGAAGCTCTTCTCAGTAACTTCTTCAAAACTCAGTGCAAGCTGTGAGAGAGAACCTTTTCTTCTCTATTTTTCAGCCCTCCTTGTCTTCTGAGATCCTGCAGTAAATCAACACCTTATGTGTACCCTGGACATAAAGTACACCACTTTCTAACTCTTCCTTTCTAGTCTGCAGGCTTCTCAAGGACAGATTTCTGTGTGTGATTTTGATTTCCCAGTACCTATCATAGTTCTTGGGACAGGATGTTTGCTTTGTAAAAGTGTTTGAGTTACTGAGAGGGTGTGGGACTGCTAATGGTGTTGTCTGTAATGTCCCTTTTACAGGGTCAGGCGTCTTGACACTGTTGAGGGACTGAGTTTCTCCTGCAGCTGGTAACCAGCTCCCCGGCTAGCACAATGACTAGTACCCATTGAGTGCTCCTGTGTATCAAACACCGTTTTAGACCTTTATATCTGTTACTGTATTTAGTCTCCTCAGGGGCCCTATCGCAGATGTAATAGCAGTTGAGGTTTTGAGTAGGCCAAGAACGTACCTCTTTATTCTCTTCCTGGTTTGGAACAAATGGGCTTTATTACTGATAAAACTAATTGGCAAATGTGGCTTACCCATATTTTGCCGTGTATAATGCGCTCCTCTGTATAATGTGCACCCATGTTTTGGGCCCAGACTTTCGGGAAAAAAACTTTCGCTTTAATTTTTTAATCCATTTATTTATTTACTTATTTATATTTAGAAACAAAATTGATTATCATATTCCAGGGCATTATTTTGCATACAGATATCATTATTGCTTTCTAGAGTTACACTTTTAACACACAAGTATAAATAAAAGATTTAAAAACATTTATATGGACATGGAGTTAGTACGACCCATCTATAATGCACATCCTTATTTTTCCCTCAAAGGTGTGGGCAAAAAGTACACATTATACATGGCAAAATATGGTAAATTCCTCGACCAAAGAACTTGTATATACTTCCTTCCAAATTGAACCCCCCCTACCAAAAAGATAAATAAATAAAACAAGCAAAACTGGGATCTTCCCCTTACATGGACAAAGCCTGATCCTCCGTACCCAAAGCAGGATTTATGTGTGTTTTGGACGGGCTGCTCCTGAGCGGGAGGAGAGCATCAGGAAGAGCCCAGGCAGCTGTACTCAGGTTCATCTCCCTAGCTCAGCAGTCGCAGGTTGTCTGCCCACACGGGAGCAGTGAGTGAAGGACACGGAGCAACTGGGAGTGTTCTTTCTGTGACGGCCTTCCCCAGGAGAGGGAGTAGGGGAAGCTCTCTTTGCTGTGGGAACATGGGAGTGCACGGTGCTGCCCCCTAGCGGTCATAGCAGTGGCTAATTTTAGTGAGCACTTAGTGCCAGGCACTGTGCGAAGTGCTTGGCATATTTTACCTCATTCAAATGTCAGAATTGTCCTTGTGCAGAAGAGGAAGCTGCCACAGAGAAGTTAAGTCACTCTCCCAAGATTACACGGCTACTAAGCAGCAGAGCTGCAATTCCAGACTAGATGGTCAAAAGACGTTTATTGAATATATGATTGTCATATTGGTACCTTTTATTCTGAAGTCCTTCAGTTAAGGAGTTTTATAAAGTTATAAGTCCTGCTTGTCTCGCCCCTGCACCAGCTTTCAGTTGAACACCTGATGTGGAGGCAGAACCTTAAAAAGGTATTTTTTTCCTTAACTAAGAAAGCAGGGTTTCCAGTCAGATCGCGGCATAAGTGCACTCTCTGAGACCCTCTGCTACTCCAAACACAAAGCAATGATCGGTGAAATCAGAGAAATTGAAAGAGGACCTACCTTGCTAAACCAAAGAAAAAAAAGCAAGATACTAACCATCCTTGAAACAGAAACGGAAAGATGGGCTCCTCTGGGCAAAATGAACCCAAACGAGCAGGGAAACTGAGCGAGGGCTCTCCCTGAGGCACCTCAGACATCTAAGACATCCTAGAGACACTGCCACTCTAGGAGGGTAATTTCAAAGGGAGTATCTTAAAAGCTAGCAGAGAAAAAGGGACTACTACGCCAATTAGGGTGGCAGCCAGCTTCTCAGCAACAGGAGATGCCAGAAGGAATGTATCTTCAAAGTTCTGTTAACTATTAACATGTAATTCTATTTCTAATAAACTTTCAGTCAAGAGTGCATGTGCCAGAGACAGTTCTAAATGCAAGAGGTTGAGAGTTTACCAAACCCACAGACCCTTTGTCTGTAGTATACTGAGTAATGCAGCCGGGGAAGCGATTCCAAAGGGAAAGCGTGGCTAGTAACAGCAGGGCACAGCAAGGCGCATGAAAATGTGTAAAATGTTAGTGAATTTAATTAAGGGCTGCCTGTAAACTAACAAGCAAACAAAAACTAATATACAGTAAGTTTATGGGTTTTAAGGTAAGACAGACCAGACCATTGTTATTCAAAACGGAGTCAGTGGACCAGAGCAGGTCCAAGAACTGGCCGTCACCGGTTTGTGGTGAGCCAAGTCTGAAAAGTGAGAGTGGTTGTTTCAGAACCTCTATGGCAGTTTGACCTTATTGTGCCTTTTTATTGTGTTTCACAAAAGTGTCGGTTGACAGGGGATTGAAGAAAAAGCAGCTGGTGCTTCCCCACAGAGGGTTGGAGAAGTTCCGCTCTAGACAGCAGTGATCAGGTGAGGGAGGGGTTTAAAGAACAGACTCATCACTGAGGCTGCTGGGTAGTCTGGGAGGGGGAGAGAGATGCTCACCCGCGTCAGGATCTCGGAGAAAGGTTTGTGGTCGGGTGTGCATGTTAAAAATGTGAAGAGGCCTACTAATGGCTGTAAACAGAGAATACATATTTTTAATTAGTAGAGGAAGAAAAGGGGATATAAAGAGTAGAACATTTTGTCACCTTGATAGTAGACAGGAAAGGAAAACAAATGAAAAGTAAATTAGAAGCAGGAACATGTCGTGCAGTGCTAGAGATACGCCCAGAAATACGTGCAGTCACAGGAAGTGCGAATGGAGATCATGTCGGTGTTGGAGTACTTCATGGAGGCGTTATAAAATGCTGAAGCAGCAAGACTTCGGAACGGGGTTGTATTTTAAGAATGCGTGTTCTATACAGAAGAGGAAAGAGTTACATTTGTGAAGCAATAAGGAAGTGTGTTTTAAAGCGACTTTTAAAATAGTGACTAAAGGTTTTGTTGACTCGTTCTTCAGCATTCTTGTTCTTTAAATTAGCCGTGACCAGAAACTTTTATTATTACTTTTGATGATTATGTTGCTGTTAATCCTCCCTCTGTTTATAGTATTTAAAGTGCCTTCAGCTACCATGCGTCTAAAAGCTGAAATTATTTATTTGCTCAGACTTTTGCCTCTTTTTTAAATTTGTTTCCCAAAAAGGCTTTACTCACTTCATAAAACTGTTGAGTTTTTAGGAATCTGGGGAATGTCTCCACTCTAACAGACGAGGACTTCAGTCTCACTGCTGAGTACACGGCGGGTCTGAAGCCTTTGTCCAGTGCCCTCTGCTGGCATTGCTGGGGAGAGCAGTACGTTCTTGTAATTCTATGTCATAAACGTTCATTTATTTGACATATAGACGTGGAACTCTTGCATATTTAACAGGTACAAGGAGATAACTGAATAAATGATTATGAAAACCTATCTTTAGTTATAAAAGTGAGTCATAATTTTCTTCTGTCTGTAAATATTAAATACCTACTATGTGCCCGTTATTTAACTAGGCACTGAAAGGGAAAAACAGCGCAGTCTTTCCCTCCTGTTGTGGGGAAAACCCACTTCTCTCCTGAGTTCTTGTCTCTCTGTGCCTCCTTTACTACTCACACTTCCCTCTGACACTTGGAGGTTTTGTCCTACACCAGCAAGTCATTCTCTGAGACACCACCTGGGTGTCCTACAATTTAACTCAAGTCTAACACTCGCTACCTGGAGAGAGTGTCATATGCTACAGGTTAAGGGCGCAGTCCCTAAGACTGTCCCATCTACTCCCACTTCAGATGCCAGTCGCAATCCCAGGTAATCAATCAGCTGTGCCTCTAACCAACCAGCTCTAGACCCAAGGTTCCAATGACCCCTTCTTGGGTTCGATTAATTTGCTCGAGTGGCTCACAAAACTCAAGGAAACACATTACAATCACCATTTTATTAAAGAATTTGATAAAGGATACAGACGAACACAGCCAGGTAGAAGAGATGCATAGAGCAAGGTCTGGGAGGGCCCCACTGCAGGAGCTGGGGTGCCTCACCCTCCCAGTGTGTATGTATGTGTAGGCCACCTTGAACTCCACCCTTTTGGGCTATTATAGAGGCTTCACCATGTAGACATGATCGATCATTAACTCCATTCTCAACCCTTCTTCCTTCTTTAGAGAATGGAGGGCAGGGCTGAAAATTCCAAGCTTCTGATCATGGCTTGGTCTTTCAGGTGACCAGCCCTCAGTCCCTGTTGCCTGGTTAGAACAAAGGACACTCCTTTCACCTAGGAATGCCGAAAGGATTTCAGGAGCCCGGTATTGGGAGGCCACATATTACAACAAAAGATGCTTTGTAGACACTTATCACTTAGGGTAATTACAAGAGTTTTTCAGGAACTGGGGGCAGAGACTAATTTATATATATTTATTATCTAACTGGTGTTGTGGGGTACAAATGTATTAGACACATATTCACAAGCACTTATTCTTTTAGTCAAGGAGATAAAACTGTATATATTCCAGAAGAGTACTACTTTACAAATAGGTTTAGTTTGAAAAATTGTTTTAGATATCAATTATTTGGGTCTTACAGACAATACAGGTGAATTATAGCAGAACCTTAAAAAGAGCACCTCAGGAAGGGGTGCTTTTTCAGATGTTTGGGGACTATAAAAGGGACACCGTTGTAACTTGAATTGGGGCGGATGGTGGCTGGTGAATAGGCTAGGTGGCCAGAGGCGATGTTTTCTAGGTGGATTTAACTGCAGGGTAGCAAGTGGGGGAGCAGGGGGCATTGAGAGGCTGTTGGGCCAGCTCTTTATCCAGTAAGCTGGAACCCTTTCAGATCCAAGTTCAGGAGTTACGCCTTTAATGTAGACATGTAAGATTATCTTAATTTCCTTTTGGCAACTACCCTTGGTAGGAGGTTGCTGTCAGCCACCTGGGTGAATGCACACTCCTCGTGGTTAAGAATATGGGTTTTGGAGTCAGATTGATGTGAGTTTCATTTCAGGCACTACTGCTCGTTACCTGTGAGAGATCGGGGACACATCGAGTCATGTCTGTGTTTGTGTCTTCACACAAACACAGATGAATGGAGGCAATTTCTACCTCGTCATAAATCGTTTCTGAGGATTAAAGATGATGGCGTGTTTCGTAAGCCTGGCATGTGAATGGTGTGCAGTAATAACGGGAGACTGCTGCTCACTAGGCTCTAAACCTTAGGATAAGAGGGATTACCTCCTTAATGCTTGTCTTTCTGTCAACATTGTGTTCCTTCTATCTGGCTTGTAGTGGGTGCTCAATAAATATTTGTTAATGAATGCGGGTGAATGCTTGCTATATTTAAGCCTACCAATCTCAATAATTTTGAGATTAAAAACCTGGAGGGGATGCTATTTCTCTCTCCCACCTTACTTTACCTCCAGCCCCAACTTTTGGAGTTTTATTTTTATCTAACTCATACTGTCATAATTAACCGTTGGGTTAGATCGGTAAGAAATCTTTCGTCAGACTAGAAACTATAGCAATGTCTTCAGAGTCCAGTAGATGGCGATGCTTTCTCATTTTAATGGAAAAGAATTAGAGCAGGAATTAAAGGGAAAAGGATCAAACCTTTTTGGAATGAAATTCAGGAGATTGAAATAGCAATTTGGTGATTAATTTCACAAACGCAGCCACATAACTTGATGGTCTCAAGTACAAAGTCAGGCTGCGGTGGAAGACTTAGGGACACAGCAAGTTTCATGGGTTGAGAGCCTGTACTAATGAAAATTTCTTATTTTATTTTATATTTTTCAAGGCATCATACTTTTGAAAAGTAGAAAACGGGAATTCTAATCCCAGTTTTGTTCTGTTGCTGACTGTCTTTCTGGAGCAAATCACTTAACCTCTCTTAGTGTTAGGTTTCTCATCTCAGAAGTAAGAATATCCTGATCAACGCTGGAGGGAAGACTAAAGTTATCCAGCTCAACACCCCTATTTCATGAATGGAGAAACTGAGGCTCAGGGAACCTCATAATCTCTTGAACCTGACATGGCAAGTTAGTTTCATGTTAGAGAAGATCACTTAGACATAGCTGTTATAAAATCATATGTGTGTAATATATGATGGAATAAAATCACTACATACTTTCATAGCTCTTTTATCTTTAAGAATTTGCCTATAAAGTATTTCACTCCATTGTTACAATAGTCGGTCAGGAAGGTAGAACATCTGCCGTTAGCAGTTTTAGGGGCATTAGTAGCAGATACCTAATAGGTGTACTGTAAGCGTTTGGGAGGGTGATGAATGGACAAGGTATCAGGAAGAGTTAGTGGCAGAACACATCTCTCCGTTTCTCGATAACGCACTGTCTTCGTCATACCATGTCACCTGTGCAGAAGTGACGGATAGATGGTTTTCATCATTTAATTTCTTTTGGAGGTTTCTTCCATCATTTAACTGGATTAACTATGATTGTGATTATATGCTGTTAGAGATATCTTTAACTTATAGCAACTCAGGTGGGCAAGTATTAGTATTTTCATTTTTAGGATAAAGATGCTGAAACCTAGAAAAATTAAAGAGATTTCCGTTTAGTTAACTTTACGGAACTGCGAAATTTAAAAATGGCTATTTCCTCTTGTTAGTCAAATTAATGGATGCTAACTTGTTTCCAAAGCACGTTCCACACAGTACACAAGCAGAACATTCAGAAATGGGGATGAAGTGCAGCCTGTGTGTTAACAACAGAGAACGATCTAGGGTATAATTTCTGTACAGGTCTGAAGCAAAAGTTGGAAAAATCATAAAAATAGCTCATTCCTACACATATCCTATTCAGTTTTCCTTGTAGTCCCCTCGCTCCTATTACACAATACAAGAAACAAAGACGAGACACATCCTCAGGGACAGTTTCTGACAGCTGCCTGCTCTGTTATAAAACATCTAGGTATCCACGAACGAGCTCAGCTAAGCCCAGGGTGAGACTTAGTTTCCGGGTTGTTTGGGTCGGGGTGGTGCCCTAGTTCCAGTACTGCACCAGGTAGGCACAGAGCTTTTGGAAAGCACTGTTGCTAGTTTCCACTTGCCGAGTGCCTACTCTGTATCATATACCACCAGGAACACGTGCTACTTCACGTATTTCTATTTAATTTGTGTGACAACTCCACAAGGTAATTAGAGCCTCATTTTATAGATAGAACACCCTGGAAGAGAACATTAAACTACCGATCCAAGATTACGTAGCCAGCAAAGTGGCAGATCCATGATTCAAACCCAGGCCAGACGTATTCCAAGGCCTTTTCTCCTAACCACTATGCTACGTGGCAGCGCCGCGTTTCTTCCAAGTTCAAATAGCACTTCACAGTATCAAGTCTCTACCTTTACATTTACCCAGAGATATCCACTGTGTGCGTTGTGAGAATAAAATGAGAGAGTGCTTGAAAAAGTGCTTTGAATGGTATAAATTGCACAGACTTTCGGTATTTATTGCAGAGTGGGCACGCAATGCCCATGAGGCCGTCAACCCACTGAGGTCCACATAAGCTCCATGCATTAGTCACTCTATTTGGCTTCCCTCGGAGTCTTTTTTTCCCCCTTTCTCTTGGATCAGATTAACTTCTGACAGATGTTTGGAAAATCATCTTATCCTGTAATTCATATTTATAAATCCTGCTGCTGCAGTGTGGTCCCCATTCTCTCTCTTCATTGAAGCCAGAGAATAATCTGGGAAAATGCCATGTTTCCTGTTACGAATTTGGAGGCTCTTGTCTCCTTAGCACAATTTTTGGGCTTTTCAGATTTTTAATCCTGGAAAATTCAAAGCCAAGCGTGGTTGTTCATCTAGATATGTTAGATTCCTGAAAAGTACATAGAAACAGCTTGACTCGTCCTCACTAGGGGATTCAGAGAGTTTACGTTTTTGTTTGGTTTAAAGCTTTGAAAACTAGTCTTTTCTCTCTCAGATTTGTGACGAGGGCATTCTTGACCATTGTCCTTCCCTCCGATGGTTTCGGTTTAAACTGTTCTTCTACAAAGCTGGGGATCCTTTTCTTTCATTTAAAAGTCTCTCCACTAATGCTGGCTAACGTGATGTCCCTCTTGCCTTCTCTTCCTCGCTCACTTTGGTCCTTTTTAGAACTGAGGTCGCGTGTTACTTTTGTAGCCCCAGGATTTAGCGTAGACGTAGTAAATATTTCTCCATGAGTGACCGAAGTCTCCCAGGACCACGTGGCTCCTGTCTCTGCCTACGGTCCACTGCTCATTCGAAGCATGGCTGCCTTAGCGGGGTCGCTTTTAGTCCTCTCGCCAGGGAGTGGCGTTGATGACTGTCAGTCCACTTCATACTTGTAGTTTGTGACTGACTGTGATGCTTTTCTGAGGGTTGTTTTATCTATCAGTTCATACAACACTGCTGTATGAACAAGAATCTATTTCTCTCTGTTGGTTGGAATTAAAAATGAAAAAGAACCGATTTTATTTCCAGGATCTGTGTATCTTTGCTTGGTAACCCTCTTCTTCTCATTGTTTCCCGCTGTTTGAGGGAGGGGAAACATCCTCTGCTGTCTCAAACCTTAGACCCAGTCGGGGACGTACATTTTTAGCTCCAGCTCAGCGTCTGGGAAGAGGTCTTGCCTCTCCTCCTTAACAGCTCAGCATCTGGGCTTCGTCACGGAGCAGAAGCCGAGTGTGTCCAAGGCTTGAAGGTGCTTGACGGAGATACTCGCCCAATTTTCCTCAGTTTTAACTTGGCTGACACTTAAAAGTCTATTAATGTTCAGATAAACATATACACATAGGAACACAGGCTGTCTATTGATTCATCAGGTAGCTATTTTAGGGCTAGTTGTACAAATAAATACTACGTTTTAAAAAAGTATATGCGTTGCATTTGAAAATGTGTTCAAGGAGTAGAATGAGCCATTGTTTTTTCTTGCCTATCATAATTTCTTAGTCTACTTAAGCAATGAGAAGGACTGTTTACAAAGCTTACTTAGAGTTTTAAGAATAACATATAGAAGACTGACAGGTCTGCTAGGGGAGGCTTTCAGTGGAGCCCTTAAATTACCGTCCTTAGGCTTCTACTTGGGCCTTTTGTCTTCTCATTAATACTGCATCTAGATGATTCAGGCTCCTCCCTGGTCTGCATTTCCAGTCTGTGTTTCCACGTATCCAGACTTGTGTCAAATTGCTTGGGTGTTTCAGAGTCACAGCACTCTATAGCTCCCAAACGGAGCTCAGTTCCTCTCCCCCTTTCAAAAAAACCCCCTCCTTCTGTTGTGTTCCTTGATTCAGTGAATGGTACTGCTATCCATCCACTGTCTCAAGTGAGAATAGGAAGTCATCCTAGACCCCTCCCTCTTTTGAACAACCACTTCTTTGTGGGCAGGTGGCTAGGTAGGGGGGTGTGGTGGGATTGAGCAAAAAATTAAAAAAAGAAAAAAAAACCCATCGACACAGACAAGAGTGGTGATTGCTGGGGGGAAGAGGGTGGGAGAAGGGTAGGAGGGGATGGGGGAATAAATGGTGATGAACAGAGACTTGGGATGGTAAACGCACAACGTAGTATACAATGATGTGTTGTAGAGTTGTGCACCGGAAACCTAATTCTGTTTTCCAGTGTCACCCCAGTAAATTCTATAAAAAGGGAAAAAAAATCCCTTCTTTCAATCACTTCTGATGGTGCTTGCTAAATGTTACTTCTCTCCTGGCTCTTGACTTGATAGCCAGGTTTATCTTGCTAAAATGCTGGTCAGGTCCCTTCTTTATTCAGATCATTTCCGAGTAATGAATGAATGGCTGATCAGGTCTTGCTGTGTGTGATCTGGTTCCTGATTCCTGCGTACCCCACCCATAACACTTTCTTATGCTAAAAGTGACCCATCTCGGGTTTAGCTCAGATCTCATTTCCATAGAGAGGTTTTCTGAGAGTTCCTTCTAAGTCCAGGTTGGATACCCCTCTTATTCTTCGTAGCACTTTGCATTTCATTTTCCTCGTGACTGACCCTGATCCTGTTATATTCTGACGGCCCATTTGCTCATCTCTCTTTTTTTATTAGAATGTAAACTGTGTAAGTTATCCCTAGTGCTTAGTACTGTGCCTAGCATATAGTCATAATTTAATAACTATTTGGTGAATGAAGCTTCTGTAGCAGCAGATCATCAAAAATCCTATTGGGATATATTACTGGGTTGTCATTAGTTGTGGAGCTTGTTACTCAAAATTCTAGTTCTCTTTTCTAAAGAAGTTTCGACCATTTCTGCATAGACACCTGTCATTTGTAAAATATTATACTTAAAATGGAACTCTATTTTTCTCTCCAGGTTTGCTTTCCCTTCCAATTTTCCACATCTTTATGAACTATTTTCTCATTTATCCAGGCCTCAAATCTTATAGTTAGATTTGATTGATTTCTTTTATCCACTCGATTCAGTCACTAGACTCTTTTGAGTCCTTCTTTGAAATAACTTATATCCGTGGCTACTTTTCCATCTCCATTGCCATAATCCAAGCTCAGACCGGCATCCCTAGAGGACTGATTACTGCATGAGTTTCCTGGCTGGCCTATGGACTTCAGTCTCTTTGTATCCACTCTGCCTTATTCACCACTGCCTAATCCATCTTCCCAAAGCACACTTTCATTTGGGTTGTCTAGAGTAACTTCTCATTGTCTGCTGATGTGCACAAATCTCTGACCCGACTTCCTTCTCTCCATCAGCCTAAGTTCAGCTGGTGGTTGGTGGTGTAGTTCTTTTGTTCTGTTGCTGCTTCCATCTTCACGTCCTCTCTCTGTTCTCCTACTTTGAGCTCACATTACCTCTACTTAGTGGATTTTTAGAATAGCCTTCCAACTGGTATTTGGGCATTGTGCCTCCTCCAGTTTGTCGTATTTGTTATTGCCGGAGTAACCTTCCTTACATGTGGGTCCAACCATTAACACTGTCAGGGAGCTTTCGGGAGTCCTTATTGACCAAAGGTCACCTTGGCTTTTCAGCACGATGTCCAAGGCTTCTGTGCCTGGTCCTCTCAACCTAATTATTTTTATTTATTGAGTTTTGAGAGAGAGAGAATGAGAATTTGTTAATCCATTTATCCTTGTACTCATTGGTTGTTTCTTGTGTGTGCCCTGACCAGGGATTGAACCCACAATCTTGGTGTGTTGGGATGATGCTCTCACCAACTGAGCTACCCAGCCAGGGCTCAGCCTAATTATTCAGTTCTGTCTCCCACTGTTTCCCTCTTCAGGGCTCCAGGTAATTTTCATATCACTGACATTGAACAAATTGCCCCACTATTTAATTTTCTCCAAATACAGCTTGTGTTTTCCTATTGCCATGCTTTGGCCTAAGGTGTTCAGTCTGTGTGGGACTTCCATTCACTGCCCTTCAGCTAATTAGCGCATCTTAATCTATCCCAAATACTGCCATTGGTTGTGATCTTTGATGTTCTTGCTTCTACTGGTTGGAATCTTTACCATATTAGAACTCCTGTAGCTTTTATTTTTAACCTTTCTCATGGCACCTTTGCATTTTTTACTGCACTTGGAGACCTAACTGGGTTGTGTACTTTATAGTATACTGCTTGTATACTTTTATAAGGGTGGTAGCAATTGCCTGACAACTTCTGTGTATTAGGTGTTTATAATCACTTACCCTGTCAACTGCATTACTTCAGTACAACTTTTATAGTTTTAATAAAGTTAAGAACAGTCTTATGACTTCTGTAGCAACTGAAAACTCAAAATGTACAGTAGCATGTTTTCAAAGGTGCCCTGGTTGCGTGGCTCCATTGGTTGGAGCATTGTTCCGTGAACTGAAGGGTTCAATTCCTGGTCAGGGTACATGCCTAGGTTGTGGGTTCAACCCCCTGAGGGGGCGTGTATGGGAGGCAACTGGTCGGTGTTTCTCATATCAGTGTTTCTTTCTCCCCCTTCCTCTCTCTCTCTAAAATCAGTAAATAAATTTTTAGAAAATGAAGTCTCATTTAGTAATCTAGTATAGGGGTAAGCAAACTACAGTCCACGTGTTTCTGTATGGCCGGCAAGCTGACAATGGTTTTTACGTTTGTAAAGAATTCAAAGGGGAAAACAAAGAATATGTGATAGAGGTGACATGTGGCTTGCAAAGCCTAACATATTGACTATCTGGCCATTGACTGGCAAAGTTTGCTGACTGCTGATACAGAAACACACCTGATCATCTGCCTAGAATTGCTCCTGCTCATTGGGTAAGTGAAAATATCTGTTTCCTCAAATGGCCTAATAGGCACTCACTCAGACCTTCTTTGAGAAAGAATGGGTAGGCCTGGCTTCAGAAGAACTTTGCGCGACATGTAAATCTCCCCTGGGCTCTTTGGCACTTGGCAGTATCTCACACAGATAACCAGATACAAATGAGCCGTTTCTTTCCATTACGACCCTTCACCAGAGGCCTGCCGGGACTGCACATCTGGTGAAGCTAGAGTCATTCAGAGCAAGGCTCTCAGCTTGTTTCAAGAATGATAATTGCTAAGTGGCGGCTGGAGCAGAAGGGTTTAATAATGTCCTTAAGTTGCCTTAAATGTACATGGACCCAGAATTTTAGAGCTGGAAAAGGTCTTAGAGATCAAGTCCAGCACGGTCATTAAAAACATGGGCTATGGAGCCAGACTGCACGGCTCTTCTACTTAATCCTCGTTGTGGCTCAGTTTCCTCACCTTTAAAGTGGGGATAATAATAGTGTCTGTTTCACAGGTTGTGTGGCTGTTGAGTATGTTAACCTTTAACATACTAACATTTAAGTATGAAAATTAGCATGGAGAACAGCACTTGCATGCTGTAAATGCTCATAAATGTTTCCCCTGTGTCTGTTGCTGTCATTTCAATATTATTTTTTATTAGTAGTAGCCTCATCTCATTATGTAGTTAAAGAAGCTGAAGCCTAGAGGAGTTAAATGATTTTTTTCCACTTCCATGACAGGCAGAGTGGATGAAAACCTTTCATTTGAATGCTCTTTCCCTGCTGTAATGTATTGCTTTTAGTTGTGGGTTAGTGGATGTAGATGAGTTTTTGATGGGAAAAAATGTTTGGCAGCTTTTTGCATAAAATGAAAGTTAAGTAGAATGTCATTAATCATTTCTCCTGAGAATCTTAAATCTACTTGTAGTCTGTTTTATTATTTTGGATTCTGTAGCTGGTTCATAGGACTATCTCTGGTCTCTGTTCTCTTTCTCCGCATCTGCCCTCATGGTACGTACATTATTTCATAGCCATCTTTCTTTTTTAAAAAAATTGAGGTGGAATTCACATAACTTAAAGTTAACCATTTTAAAGCGCACAGTTTGGTCGCATCGGTGTGCTCATGATGCTGTGCAGCCGCCACCTCTGTCAGGTTGCATGGTATTTTCATCCTCCCCAAAGAAAGTCCCATACCCACGCAACAGTCACTCTCCACTTGGCCCTCCCCTCGCCCCCGGCCAGCACCAGTCTGCTTCTGTTGCTGTGGATTTACCTATTCTGAATATTGCGTGTGAACGGAATCAGACAGCGTGTACCCTTTTGTGTTTGGCTGCTTTTGCTTAGCAGAACATTTTTGAGGTGCATCCACTGGTAACATGTCAAAACTTGTTTCCTTTTTATGGCTGAGTAATATCTCATTGTATGAATATGCCACATTTTGTTTATCCATTCATCTGTTAATGAATATTTGAGTTGTTTCTATCTTTTGGCTATTGTGAATGGTGCAGCTCTGTATATTTGTATGCAAATATTTAAGTACCTGTTTTCAATTCTTTGGGATATATACCTAGGAGTGGAATTGCTGGGTCATATGGTAATTCTGTTTAATTTTTTTGAGGAATTGCCAAACATTTTTTCTACAGAGGCTGACCATTTTACATCTCCAGCAACAAACAATGTACAATGTACAATACGAGGGTTCTAATTTCTCCTCATCCTCACCAACAGTTACTTTGTTTTTTTTTCTAATTTAAAAATTCTGTTCATCCGTCCGTCCATCCACCCACCCACCTACCTGTCCTGGTGGGTATAAAGTGGTATGTGGCTTTGATTTGTATTTCTCTAATACGTTGAACATCTTTTCATGTGCTTGTTGGCTATTTGTGTATCTTTTTTTGAGATATGTCTCTAAGTGCCCCCCCTCCTTTTTTATTCGTCACCTGAGGACATGCTTATTGATTTGAGAGAGAGAGAGAGAGAGAAAGAAAGGGAGGGAGAGAGAGGGGGAGAAAAACAATGATGTGAGAGAGAAATCCCGATTGGGGGACCAAACGCACAATCATGTACCCTGACCATGTACCTGTGACCTTTTGGTCTATGGGACTACACTCCTACCAACTGAGCAACCTGGCCAGGACCTTTTCCCCTTTTTAAATTGGGTTGTTTGTTGTGTTGTTGTTGAGTTTTCAGAGTTCTTTATGTATTCTGGATATTCGACTTTTATCAGATACATGATTTGCAAGTATTGTGGATTGTCTTTATACTTTATAGTGTTCTGTACACAAAAAGTTTTTAATTTTGATGAAGGTCAATTTATCTGTTATTTCTGTGGTTGCTCACGCTTTTGGTGTCATAGCTAAGAACGAACCCATGGAGAAATCCCAGGTTATGTAGATGTTCCCCTGTGTTTTCTTCTAATCATTTTATGTTTTTAGCTCTTACAATTAGCCTGTGATTTGTTTTTTAGGTAATTTTTGTATTTTTGTGGTGTTAGGGATGAACTCACCACATATTCTTTTGCATATGGCTCTTCACTTGTTTCAGCATCATTGTTGAAAACATTCTCTCCCCATTGAATAGTCTTGGCACCTTTGTTGAAAATCAGTTGAATATAGATGTATGAGTTAATGTATGGATTCTCAATTCTATTCCGTTTATCTTTATGACTATCTTTATGCCAGTGCCACACTTTTGATTACTGTTACTTGGCAGTAAGTTTTGAAATAGGGAAGCACGAACCCTCCAGTTGGTGAATGACATTGATTGATTGCCATTTATTGAACCACCCTTACATATCTTGAATACATTCCACTTGTTCCTGTTGTATAATCCTTTGAAAAATTATTTTTAAAGCATTTAAAAAGGATTTTATTTATTTATTTTTAGACAGAGGAGAAGGGAGGTTGAGAAAGAGAGGGAGAGAAACATCAATGTGTGGTTGCCTCTCGCACGCCCCCCACTGGGGACCTGGCCTGCAGCCCAGGCACGAGCCATGACTGGGAATTGAACCAGCGACCTTTTGGTTCTCAGGCTGGCGCTCAATCCACTGAGCTGCACCAGTCAGGGCAAAAAACTATTTTTAATTGTGGCAAAATATACATACTGTATAATATTTACCATCTTAACCATTTTAAGTATACAGTTTAGTAGCATTAAGTATGTTCACATTGATGTGCAAACACCACCACCATCGATCTCCAGAACTCGTACCATCTTGTAAAGCTGAAAGTCTCTACCCATTAAACACTAACTTCCCATACTCCCCTGCCCCAAGCCTCTGGCACTCACCTTTCCACTGTTTCTATGGATTTGACCCCACTAGGCACCTTGCATAAGTGGAACCACATAGTAGCCTGCTTTCTGTCACTGGCTTCTTTTACTTAATGTGATGTCCCCAAGGGTCATCCATAGAATTTTCTTTTTTTGTAAGGCTATTGAATTTTGTAAGGCACGTCAGAATTTTCTTTTTTTTTTTTTAATATATTTTATTGATTATGCTATTATAGTTGTCCC
>VMDR010008359.1:0-36942 GCA_007922815.1 Macrotus californicus | reverse complement strand
CACATATGCATAGGCTTTTGTATATACCCATATTTTTATATATTTCATATTTCATCTAAATTTCAATATATCTATATTTCTGTCATACCTTTTCAGTAGCTGCTGATATTTCTTTTGAAATTTCTTCATAAATATAAAATATAAAATCTTTTTTTATTTGAAAGGGACTAATATTTTATATGAAGGCTTTTATGTTTCTGGCAGTTCTGAAAACTTGACTGGTCTCTGAAAGCTCACTATTAAGTCTACAACACTTTATATCTCATGGGGAGTGTCTATATTTAATACTCTGTTTAATGGAAACGAGATTGCTGCATGGTAAATAAGACGCAAGTCGGATGGGTGAGTCGGGGGCGGAATCCGGCAGGGCAGCCGAGGCAGGGTGGTTTGAAGTGAGCAGCCAGGTTCTCATTCCCTTTCATGGCCACTCTTACCCAGAGAAGAACATTTCAATTCAGCTTTTTAGATGAAAAACTAGAATGCTATAATCCACAAGAGAACACTTTAAGGTATGTCTCTTATTGTCTTCTCATTAGTCTGTGAAATAGTTTCACATGGAAAGACTTAAAATGCTCCCTTGAAACTCTAAAGAAAGGTGGAAATTGGAAATGGGTAAACTAAGAAACGGGTATGGTGTGCTGGTTTGAAGACCCAGAGCAAAGAATATCACCCAGGATCCAGAAGGACATCCACAATCAAGAAGAGTTCATCCTCCAAGAAGACGGCACACGCTGTCGGGGGGCGGGGACACACACACACACGCACCAGATCACGCGACCCCCTTAGCACACCCACCATTCTCCTTCCTTCTGACGTGGGTCAGTTTGAAGACAGGGCCAGCTACCCAGGACCTGCCCTGGAGGCCTCCGCCTGAGGCTGGGGCTGCGCACTGACCTCTCCTCCCCGGGTCTGCGCAGCGCTGGACGCTCTGCTTGCGCTCCCTGCGGGGGCTCTGAGGCCGCTTGTGCCCCAGAGCCACCCAGCGGGTGGGAGCGGGGGCTCCTTTCCTCCCTTTGTGCTGCCCAGAAGGACCGGTTCCGGCGCAGTCCTGGGCCCAGGGTGCAGGTCATTCTTTGAATTAGACGTGTGTTTCTATGGACGTGAATCAGGACTCCGTTTTCTACACTCAACGCGCGTTTCTCTTCTTCCACCCACACCCCGTGCCTTCCTGTCCTGTTATCCACCTCGCATCGAGTTTCGTAATGAGCCCTCCGACATGAAGCTCGGGCCTCCCTTGGGAGCTGTCGCTCCGGAGGTGCAAAAGGGCTAATGCATCCCTAGCGTCCCGAAGTCCCGACTGCAGAGGCCAGTGTCGTGGCTGCGCCCACAGATGTGCAGGAGAGCAAAGCGACATGTTACTGGGTGGGCTAGTTCTCTCTCCCTTAAAGCGATCCTTCTATTAAAAAGCCATGATTACACCAAGAATTCCCTAGTGGAGTTTTCCGTGGACACCCTTGGCTTCTGCAGGGTGCCAAGACCTGGTCTCCTGATCACCTTCCTAGTTCTAACAGTTACTCCCCAACTGCCGTGACATCTGTCTTCCCTCTGATGGTACCTGTGCGACACATCCCTGTGCGTTGCCTGAACGTAGAGCCCGGGTCACGATGCTCAGAGATCCCCCCTCCGTCACGCCTTCCCACTGCGGGGTGGGAGGGAAGCCTGCACACACTGACCATCCTCTACCGCGCTCGCGTGCTGTGACGACGGCCTGCCGTGCAGCTGTGGCTGGGAAAAACCCAGGAGCCGTAGTGATCGGGTTTGTTTCTTATTTTCAAAGATAGACTAGAAATCATGCACCAGTCCTACTATTCAGATCGACGACAAGCACGTTTAATCAGGCTTAGACGACATTGTCGATTTAGTTCATTGTAGCAGTTCCACGGACCCGCCGGGAGCCCCCTTGCCTTTCCCTGCCCTGAAGTCCCCCCGGGCATCTTCAATCGCACCCGGGAGGCCTGCCTCGGGCCTCCCTCCTACTCCTCCCTCGTGCAGGGGCACTCTGACTTTGAACTCAAGCGTCTATATCCTGCTGGGCCTTTCCTTTCTCGCATGGGTCACTCCAGCCTTAATGTCTTGTGCGGCTCTGCTTCAATTTCACTTTCCCAAATGAACTGCCCTGGTCTGAAATAGAGGTGGACCTTCAGCTTCCTCTGCACAATGACCTCTCCGCTGCCTCTCCCTTCATGCTTCCCTGGGCCTATCACTCACCCTCCCACCCCGGCGGCCAGCGGCCCTGGGAGTCCCACCACCTGCCTTTCAAACTCCTGTCAGAACGTTCCATGGCTTTTTTAAAAAAAGTTATTCCTTCTGTGTGAACTGTTCTTGATTTCTCTCCTGTTTTTAGCCAATGTTTCTTAAGATTTCCATGTTCAGAACAGAGAAGAAAAGGCAACCCACCTTGAGTATGGGCCGGGTGCATTCTAATGTCCTCATTTAACACTCTTCACTCTCCTACCACAGAGAAACTACCTAATGGATGGGGAGGCTGGAGGTCTAAGGACAGAGGTGTGTAACTTGTCCAAGGTTGCCTACCTGGTAAGAGACAGGGTTGAAATTGAAACACAGAATTTATACGGTTCCACCCCTCCTGCGGTCTTTCCATCCTACAACGCTGCCTTCATAGCCGTTTTCATATCAGCAGATTGAATTTTCAGTAAAAGTATCCCAAGACGTGGATATGTTTAAATTCTAGTTATGCTAGTCCTCTACAACAGCGGTCCCAGCCTTTTGGGCACCAGGGACCGGTTTTGGGGGAGCCGATGTTTTACAGGCGGGGTGGGGGATGGTTTGGGGATGACTCTAGTGCATCACACTCAAGCTCACCTCCTTCTGTGGACACTCAGTGCAGCATCTCAGACTGCACACAGGTGATCCTTCAGCAAACGATTTTCTAGTGTCCAGGATTCTTAGAGTGGAGAGGACCGCAGAGAGCACTCCATCTCATCCTGCTTGAGACTCCCAGAAACCCCAGGAGGCTGCGCAGCTGCACGGTGAGTGCCAGGAGGCCAGGCATTCTGAGAATGAGGATTATCGTGCAGCTCTGTGCGCGCTGAGGAGGCCGTCCCTCTGCAGGGGGAGTTTTGTCCAGTGGCCCCACAGCTGGACTGGAGCTGCGCCAGGGGTCTGTCTTCCTGAGACACTCTCAGGGTTACCCCATCACTCAGCCTTCCTCTTCCACCTCTGGGGACACATGGTGACAGAGCCGGGGCTCCCTCATCAACAGGGGTCTATCCCCACACTTCATCCCCATTCCTTCCCTATGCACCCCCACCCAACACACACACACACCTTCCCAAACCCTTCCGCTGTTTCCCTAAAACTCACCATTATTCAGCAAATGTTCCAGCTCTTCACTGGGTTCCTGTCCTTCACTGTGCTGCCCTGAGTGTGCC
Organism: Macrotus californicus; assembly: GCA_007922815.1. Lineage (NCBI taxonomy): Eukaryota > Metazoa > Chordata > Mammalia > Chiroptera > Phyllostomidae > Macrotus > Macrotus californicus. The sequence continues at coordinate 33,550 of VMDR010008359.1, read as the reverse complement.
AGGGTAACCCTCTGTGGAAGCGACTTTTTCTCTTCATTATTCCCAGCACTGAAGGGCCTCGAGATGGATGGGCATCTTGCTTGCTCTCCTTACCTCCTTGAAAATAATTAGAAGAGAACTCCCTCACTGTCTTGCCATAATTGACCAGCCTACCTGCATCTCACGCATGTCCCCTGCTGTGCCCTCTGTCACAGGAGGAGCCCTGGGGCTCCAACTGGGCCCCCTCCCCACTTGTACACCAGATTCTATTTCTTCCACCACCTCAAGGATTTGCCTCCAGTTTTCCCCTCTCCCTCCTGCTTCCACTTCTCTCTCTCTTCGGGGTCATTGTCAGTCACACATAACTACACTCTCCTGTCTTGACATTCAAAACAGATGCTCCCTCGCCCCATGCCATGCCTCTCCAGGTACACCCCCACTTCTCAGCTGAGTAAGGAAAGCTGTCTGTCTCTCACTTTCATTCTCCTAAACCTGCTCTTGTCAAGGTCACAGATGACTTCCCTGTTGTCACATCCAATGGGGTCTCCCCTGCTTTCAGCGGCATTCAACACGTGGCCCTCTGCTGGTTGTCTTCCTTCTAAAGGGGAGGCTCTCCCTCAGTGTATTTTGCCAGTTCCTTCTCCTCTGCCAGACTAGGACAGCTTCTCTGTTTACATTTATTCCCTAGGTAATGCCACGGTCCGTGGCTTTGAATACCAGGGCTCCAATTTTGTGTCTTCCACCAAGATCTTGCCCTAAACAACAGGGTCGCCTAGGGAGTTGCCGGTTTGACCTCACGAAGTGAGCATGTCAGAACACAGCTTCCATGTTTTGCAGTGAGGCAGAGGTGCTGGTTGTACAACATTGGGGATGTACTAAATGTCACAAAACTATTGGCTTTAAATGGTTAATTTTATGTAATGTGAATCTGATTTCAATTTTTTAAAAACTAGAAAACCCAGAACTTCAGATTTTCTTCTCCACCAATCTTAGTTCTCTCCCAGGATCCCCCCACCCCTTCCATCCAAACCACGAGCAAATGCTGTCACTTCTGCCTCCACAGTCCAGGCAGCCTGTCCGCTTGCCTCCCTCTCCACTGAGGCCACCCTCCGCGCCTCTACCTTCAGCCCCCTCTAACTCTGATTGGCCTCCTTGCTTCCACTCCCCCTTCTCTGCAGTTTGCTCTCCACACAGCAGCCAATGCGCTGTCTCAGATAAATATAACTGTTTTACTCCCTGCTTAAAGCATCTCATGGATTCCTGTAACACTTAAAGTAAGGTCCCCACACTGAGACCTCCAAGACTATTCATGGTCTGACCCCTGCCTACTGCTTCTCTGCTCTGAACTACTTCGTTCTTCACTCACTGTGCCTGAGTCACATTGGTCTTCTTTCTTTTTTCTTAAAAATGCCAAGTTCATTGTTCTTCATTGTTAAGTTGTTTGTCTTTCTCCTGCTAGAAGGTAAGTGCATTAGTCCGTTTGCACTGTGCTAGAAAAAAATATCACAGAGAGGCTTATAAACAACAGAAATTTATTTCCTACAGTTCTGGAGGCTGGGAAGTCCAGCATCAGGCTATGGCATGATGACATACTGCTGGAGGCTCTCTTCTGGGGTGGAGACTGCCTGCTCCTGCTGTGTCCCCAAGGGGGGACAGAGCGAGGGAGCAATGTGGAGTCTCTTTTACAAGAACATTAACCCACTCACAGTGGCTCCACCCTCAATACCTAGTCCCCAGAAAACAAAGTCACATTTTTAAATATACATAAGCATTTGTAGCATGTAGGACAAGGCAAAAAGTGACATTTCTAAGGTACAAGAAGTTCCTATTAATTATTAAGAAAATAATGTTTGAAAACTCAAGCAAATATATGAACAGGCATTTCATAGAGGAAGTGATTCAGGAGGCCAATGACCACATAAGAAGATGCTTATCTTCACCTAACTCAAGGGAACTATAAAAGTAACAATGACTTGTCAGCTTTGACTTGTCAAATTGACAACATTTGTAAAAAATGATAAGATCTAGGCTGAGAAAGATTCAGAAACAAGCACTCTGCTCACTGCCGATGAGATCTTCCAACCTCTTCCTCTTGACCCCGGGCTGACCTTCAGTGAGTTGCTTAACAAACAGAACACAGCGGATGTGACTGAAAGGGACTCGGAAGACCAGGTTACAAAGAGCCCTGTGGCCTCTGCCTGAGCCCCGAGATGGCCATGCTGGACAGACCTCTATTCTGGAGCTGACCAGGAGAGGTCTTGAGAAGACGTGGGAAAGGAGAGAGGTCTGGCTAGCCCTCAGCTGTGTATCCCCCAGACACACAGATCACCCCAGCTGTGGTCCCAGATTCATGCAGATCGAAGCCCCCCACCCCACCCCGCCCACTGAATTCCACTCCAGCTGCAGGTTCCGAGCACAGTAATGGATTGGCGTTGGCTCCAGGCAGCACTGGGATTTGGATGGGCTGTTGTGCAGCCACGGCCACCCAGAGCAGGAATAAATTCCCACTGCCATCATGGAAAGCAACCTGATAATGCTACTAAAATAAAACAAATGTAACACCTTTCCAAATGGAAACATCGCTCCTTGGAATCTGTCCCCGGGGAAATAAAGCACCAAGCAGGTAGGGTATATGAACGAGAATGTCTGCTACAATATCTTTGTTGCAGGGTTTTTAAAAAAGGACTAGGAAGAAGACAGATAACCTTCACTGGAGGCACATTGAATATATACAATACATGTTTTAAAAGGATTAGACTTATATCACTTTTCTTAGAGGGATTCTACAAAGTAAAAGAGAACAATGTGTAGAAAAGACGATCTCAGTTTTTGTAAAGCAAAGAGTAAGAAAAAAACACCCCTAAGGAGAATATATGTATATATATACGTATATTGTATATATGGTATACATATTATATATATGGGATATATATACCATATTTCATTAAATCTAGGAATGTAAGACACATCGAAATCTCAGAGATGTTAAACTGTGAGAAAAGGGGCAGCCCAGACCTGATAGGATGCAGTGTGTGCATGAAGCACACACAGACTGAGTGGAGAGACTCCAGTAGTGCAGCCCGCAGTCCTCGTGTTTGGAAGGAAGAACAAAAGGAGTAGGGAGACAAAAAAGGACAAAGAAAAGCTTAACTTTAAAAACACACACATGATAATATTCCATTTATATAAAATACATGTTTACAAAGAAACGAGCCTGAAAAAGAGACACGTCTAAGATTAGCCTGTGCAGAAATTTCAGATACAGAAAGCAAATAATGAAGGAAGGGATACAGCATGAGTCTAGTTATCTGTAGAGCCTGGAGAAGGTTGTGGGCACTCCAGATTGAATGTAATTACCCTTCACAATCACTTGTAGCAAGTGTTAATCCTTTGTGATTTTTAAAAAGTACATAAAACTAAAATGGGTAAAAACTGAGGGGGAAACTACATCACTACGCATACAGCTAAAAATAAACGTTGGTGCTTTCATTTGCATTTCAAGCATCCTTGTCAACACCCTTCATCACCATCCTTACCACCTCTGGGTGGCCGACCGGCTACAAAACTTAGGCTGGCAGGCCTCAGTTTTGAGGATCCCAGTCTATTGTCAACACTTTTGTCATCACAGTTACTTCGTTCAAATCTTTGTAAAAATCCACATTGATTATGCAAAAACTTAAGGGCTTTATTCATAACTTTACACTGGAAAAAAATTAATGCGTGTTACTATAGGGAACCTATCCGTGTGAAATGTGGACTGTGCCTCAGCTCTGGTTCTGAGCGCAGACCAGATGCGTGTGGCATGCAAGAAACAATCCTTGGATAGGTCTCCCATGTGGAATCAGGCATGCATTGTCCCTAGGCCGCTTTGAAACTTGCTCTTGCAAAAACTCCCTCAAGGGGGATGGAAACAGCAGAAGTTTACTGTGACTTGTGCTAGACTTCCCAAGCATGAATGTAAACAGCTCAGCCTTCTCTCCTTTACATTTGTCGATGACCTTTCTCTTTGAAGTAATTGGCAACATTCTTTCCTCTGTTATCTGTAAAAGGTATCCACCCAAAGCGAACCTATGCATAGTTAATGAGAACCATCCTGGATGTAATGTACCTAGAATATCAATAAAAGCCTGTTGAGGCAGGGGTCAGGGTCCCTCTCTATATCACTTAGAGATCGGCCACGTATCCCTTTTTGCTCCACGGGATTTCTTTAGTTTGGGTGAATTTGTTACTTCTCCAGAGATATAGGACAAGCATTCCACAATGACATGCAGTCCTGCTGACAGGACCGAGACATGTTAGCATTAAGAAGAGATAAAGAAAACTAAATCTGTCCCCAAGTGCAACTGTTTCTTTCACTCTTTGGACCACTAGAATTCTAGAGAATTCTAGAATTCCAGAAGTCAAGAGAACCAACTGAACCAGGGTTGGACGTCTCTCCAGCTCTGTGTATTCACAAACAAATTATTTCTCTCTCTGAGGCTCTGTTTTGCCCATTTATAAAAGGGGATTGAAAATCCTAACCACACCTGTTTCAAGGACTGCTGTAAAGACTAAATGAGAAAATGTGTGTGAAAACATCCAAATCATGTCTGCCACGTGAGCGCACTTGCTAGATCCCCAGTGTCTTGTTAAAGGAACGGTGGGGAGAGGAAAGGAGTGAAAGTCAGAAGAAACCGAAGGCGTTTCCTCACTCACTGTCTGGCTGGGCAACTATGGCCATTCCCGGCCTCCACTTGTGGGCTTAATTTCTCCATCTATCAAAGAAGCTGGTGGTAAGGTCTGATGACTTTTTCTGGTGCTTTATTTTAATATTTACAGCAAAGTCCAACTCTCAAATTTACAATTTTACAAATGTTTTGATAAATGTATAGATGTGTATTTCTTTTGGGGGAAGAGAAGAATTCTGAACTCCTCTAAAAATCCCCATAAAGCTAAATGTCATTTTAACGGGATGTACTTCATGCACAGTAAGGCACCAGGACTCTTTAGAAGGGAATGGTAATGAAAAGTATTTCACAAGGTCCGGATAACAAATGAAGACAAATGTTTCTATAAACCTCATTCCATAAAAGTATACAATCTTCATTTGTCTTTAGGGGTGACATCTGCTCCTTTAGAAATATTTCCTTTATTAGATGCATTTTAGTGTCTGACTGCCTGCCTCTTCACGATTCTTGCATCTGCTGTGAACTGCCCAGCCCTCCAACCTCTCAGCGGAGACCGGCTCGGCTGACTTCCCGCGTTCCTCCTGCTGATGGATGGGCCTCTTTCTAACGGAGCTGCCCACAGAGCAAAATGCACAAATCATGCTTTTCCCCATAGGGATTGAGGTCCAACCAAATACTATGCTTGTCAAATACTGTATTGCCCTTCTGCCTCTACTCACAGAAATGCATGATTTTATAATTAAAAGTGTGTTTTTAAGTGAATATAAGTAAAGCACACTCGCATTCAAACTAACTGTTGAGTTTTTGTCTTGATTTTAATTAACGCAACATCTTTCTGGACACAGGTGTCGTCTGTACATCACTCCTCTGCCCCAAGCAGCCCACGGCTCAGCTCAGATCAGACATGGTTAATTTTAGGTGTCGACCTCACTTGTCCATGGGGTGCCCAGATATGTGGTCGAAAATCGCTCTGGGTCTGTATGAGGACTCCTCTGGATGAGATCAACATTTGAATCGGTCGGCCGAGGAAAGAAGATCGGCCGTCCTAACGAGGGTGGGCCTCATTTGCTCAACTGAAGACGTGACTAGAACACAAAGGCTCAGTCAGAGGAAACTTCGCTGGCCTGGCTGCAGTGTGAGCAGGACACGGTCTGCTCCTGGCATGAGTCTGGGATTCAGAGCATCGGCCCTCCTGGGGCTCCAGCGCGCCAACCTGAGATCTCAGGACTCCGCAGCCGCCACAGTCACGTGAGACAGTTCCTTGTATGATCTCTCTAGATAGAGATAGAGATAGAGATACAGAGATAGAAATATATATAGATATATATGGGGAAATACATATCTCTATATGTATATATATATTTACATATACTTCATGTATTTAGGAGAGATCAAGCTGTTTCAGAGTAGTATGGACATAGACTATACTTAATTTATTGAAAAAAATATCTTATTGGTTCCGTTTCTCTGGAGAACTCTGACTAGTAACACCTGAAACTTTCAAAGTCATTCTTAACTTGACCCCACCCTAATATCCAGGCTCATTTCGAAAGGCTATTCGATTACTGTAATTGCAGCATTACAGCGTGCCAAGCACTGCGCTAAGAGCTTTGAATTCATTACCTCAATCTTTATAACAATGCCTTGAGGCAGGCCTATTTTTATTTTCCTATTACAGATAAAGATGCTTAGATTCATATTAGATTCTTGGAATTCAGCCCAAGCCTGTCTGACTCCTAGATCCATATTCTCAGTCTGGGTGTGTGCTGTCTCCCCAACTTGGTAAGTGGGCCTTCCTATAATGAGGCCACATCTTTCCATTCATTTTGGCTTCATTGTCTTAGAAAGATAATCATTTTTCAGCTTTAATGCTTAAGAGAATCACCTGGTAATTTTTTTTAAAAAATCTGTATTGCTCAGCTCTAACCGTCTGCTACGAAGGCTCTGGTGTGATTTGGGAATCCACCCTTTAAAGTTTCCAGGTGATGCTAGTAGGTCAAAGCACATGTCGATGTTTGGGAATAGAGGCCTCAGGTTGTGCCCGGGGTTCTCGAGCTTTCACGCACATCACAGGCACCTGGAGGGCACATTAAGCTGCTGGGGCCCCATGCCCAGTGTTTCTAATTCAGTGGATTCGGGGCAGGATCCAATAATCTGCTCTTCTAACAAGTACCCCAGTTATGCTTCTGCTGGTTTGGGTGCTGCCCCTTGGGAGCCATTGCGATAGGCAATTTCCCTTTGAATAGTCTCCTCTGTACCTTCCTCTAATCCACATTTCTACTTGTTCTCCATAACACCTGCCTGCTTCAGCTCTTCACCTCCTTCCCATTCTGTTTCCCATGGCACCTAAGCTTAGCAGGACCAGGCAGCCCTGGTAGCACCAGAATAAGGAAAAAGCATTCTGTATGTGTCTTGGGCTGTGTTGTAGCCCATTAAGGCCTGGCAGGTCCACTCTAGGTTCGGGCAGACGAAAGAATATTCACGGAGCTGTGGGGATGCTTGACATGCCTTTATTCACAGGTGGGCATCTCCCTGCATGTCCCAGTGTGGCACATTGCATGTCACCTGTCCCCTTGCGTGACTCATGTCGTGGTGCCCAGCAAGGAGTCCCTACCTGCTTAAGTACTGGAGGCAAACAAAGCCGACTTCAAGCCAGAAAACTATGTAACGTAGCGTAATTCTGCACATGCGAGCCCACTTCATGTTATGGGAACAGTTTATCAGGCCCAGTCTCAAGGCTGTGAGAACACTAGTTACCAGGCCCACTTTCAAGGTTATGGGAAATCGCTTCCCTTAGTTGCCCAGACACCTGGGTGAGGAAGCCAGACGGCCTCCACTCCGTTTACCCTACACTATCCTTTTCTGCAATTGTAGGACTTCCAACCTCCCTTTCAAAAAACCCCAAGAGATATATTTAGGGGTCACCTTGCCTGTCCACATGTATACATGCTGTCTCACACTGACCACACCCCTTCCAGCCCCCAGCCCGTGCATCTGTTCCCATTCCCTTTGATGATGCTAATGTGAGACTGCCCACTGTGAGTGTGTCCACTGTGAGAATGCCCACCGTGAGACTGCCCACCGTGAGACTACCTACTGTGACTGTCTACCCTGAGGCAGTCCACTGTGAGATTGTCCACCATGCGAGCGCCCACTGTGAGTGTCCACTGTGTGACTGTTCACTGTGAGAGTGTCCACTGTGAGTGTGTACCGTGAGTGTCCACCATGAGACTATCCACTCTGAGACGGTCCATGCCAAGATGGCCCCCGTGGTCATTCCCAGACTCTGAGCCCAGGGCCCTCACCCTGGGACCCAGATGTGAGACCTGAACACTCCGTGGAGCATGAAGTTGCATGTTCTGACCCTCCTCCACCCCAAGTTTCGAGGCTGTGACTCATTCAGTAAAAGTTCATTGTTACATGGCACCTTATGGTTGTTCACAGAACCCCTGCCGGAAATACCTTCCTCATCTTCCAAAGTCCTGACTGTGTTTGAAGCTGAGCATGCGTGCAGCCTCAGCTCACGATGGGACTGAACCACTCATGTAATACTTAATAGTATTTTAAAAGGAAAACTTTCTTAAGTCCAGGATTATTCCTTGTAGCATAAAGTTTGCGCTACTTACATTTGGCCCACAATGCCTAGAGCAGTGTTAAAGTCCATGCGGTCACTCATAGCACACCCCAGCTTATCACTGGCACCCTCCCCCAGCCCTTTCCACCCAGCTCCCTCACCCCCCACAGCACAATTCATACTTTTCCACTCCTCTTCCCAGGCCAGCTCAAAGCCAGCTCCTTTAAGAACCTGTCTCCCCCACCCCTAGCCCACCCCCAAAACACTTCCTTCCCCCTTGGCTGTAAATGTGTCTTTCTTCCCATCAGGGACTGCCAGAGGGGAGTTCAAGAGCCTCTTCCAGCACATGGTTTTCACCCACCCCATCCTGTCCCCATCCCTCCACCCCACCCCCGGCTGGGAGCTGGTTGATCCAGACCAGTTGCCCTCCTGCCCCTCCCTCTTTGCCCAACAGGCTGAACTAGGCTGGTCCCTGGCCTAAGGGAAGCCCCTATTCCTCCCCAAATCCACGCCTGTACCCCACACCCTAGGGACTGGACCTGAAGCACAGGGACTGGGCCTGAAGCACGGAGACTGGAGGGGCAGTGGGAGCACGTTGGGGAGACCCTCCCTCTCTCACATCACTGTTGCCTCAGGAAATCGCCCCAGATGCCCCTCCTTGCCAGGCCCCGGAGGCAGAGTCTTCCCTCTGGACCAGGTGGACCCTTCAAGCCATTCTTTGGTCCCCTGACTACCGGCGCTTTCCCTTCAGCTGGATCAGAACCCCAAATCCCCAAACCGAGGGTCAGCTCTGCCAGCTCCATGCCCCTCGCCACCAAGGTCAAAGTACTCATATAACTTTAATTTTATTTCATAATGATATTTAAAATCGTTTTGCTCTATCCTTACCAACGCAATTGGATGCAGATTCTGTGTTCGTACGCGTCCAGCACATGCGGAGATGTCGATGTGTAAGTCTTGCCCACAGCCAAGAGTTTGGTGCGTTGGTTACTCCCGTTGGCAGTGGGTAGAACAGTCGTTCTTTCTTTCATTACACTGGATTCGCTTCACTGAACGAGTGAACTTCTTTCCTTTAACACCCTCCTTCTTGACAGAACTAGTACCATTTTTGTTTTGGGGCCTAGTCGCTGCATCCAGCCATGAGACTTAAGTTGTGTCCTTTTCTATTGTCTGCCTCATTATCAAGCATGGGTGTCTCTTCAGATTTTAGACTTCTAAGTGTTTTGTAATTATTTTAAATTCACAGTTCCATTATTTGCAATATGACTCAAATTTAAAAAGTATCGTCATGCTCAGGACCCTGAACTTGGACTCTAAAACTTACCGAAGAACACTTAAAACACACCCATCCAAGGAGTTCTCTTTTTTTTTCTTCCTCACCCTGATTTCACTTGACTGTATCAGAGATGGGATGAAGGATGACAGCAGACTTCACTCATAAAATGGGCTGGAAATTCAGATACTGTGAATTCTGGCTGTGGCTTTGACGTTCGCATATTTATAACCCCAGGGAAATTATTTAAGCTTTTTCTCTGGTCCATGACACACTTGTCAAATCACATAGGATTTATGGTAAATGTCATGTGTGATCTATGGTAGATGCCAGAAACTGAACACGGGCTTATCTCTATAGCAGGATAGAATAATTAGCAAACTCATTTACTACAACAGTGGTTTCTAAACTCTAACAAGGAACAGAATCACCTTTTGGACCTTTGAGAAATTCAGATATGAGTCCCACCCCAAACCCGCAGCATCTGATTTTTAAGTCCGTCTCCTGACGCATGGCCAGGCTGGAGCCGCCTGGAAGACAGGCTGCAGAGTGTCTTTGGCAAGGGGCTCTTACCATCCATCTTTTGGGGAAATTAGTCCAAACTTTTGCCATCCTGCCTCATTCATCAGTGACTAATGAAAGATGACCATGTTCGGGTAATGGCAGACAGGCCACGTCTTGTGCCCACACTGTTCACACAAGGCCTATGCTGTGAGTGCTCGTGTACATTTTTATGAAACCAGACATGGGGACTTTACTTAATGATTAGTCTTTATTAGAATAAAACTCACAACAAATGAAAAGAGGAGCATGAAGTCAGCCTTTTCTATTGTATAATTTTCTGTTGTATATTTTAAGACTTTAAATATGTTGAATGAAGTGAAATTTAGCCAAGTGATTATACCACCCTGAAGGAGAATCTTTAAGGAGGAATCTCGGGTGTCGAAGTGTGTCTTTGGGGATGAGAACAGAACATGGCAAACTCAGCAAATTCGGCAAGTTCACTACCTCTTAGATAACTTTCTACCAGAAAAAAAAAAATCAGTCCCCCAAAGCAAAAAATTTTCCCCAAAAGATGGGTTCTTAAAGTTTTTTCTCAAGAAGATAGGCCCTCCTCTAGCCCACTTCTTTGTATATGTTCTTTTTTCCCTCCCACTTCAAAATAATTCTCTGAGTTAGTGGCTTAAAGTACACCCAGGATTTAATCTCTTCTAATATGATAGAATCATGGGTCGTAAAGAATATTTGCAATAGGCTAATTTAGCTGGATAAATCTCTCCGTCCTTCTAATCCCCCTCCCAAAATCAAAGTTTTCTCTTGCAGAAACCGTCCCTCTAACAACTGTCAGTTAAGACTGGAACTTCAATCTCTCTGTTGGCTTACAGAGGGGGGCAAAAGTAGGATTACTGTTGTGAGTGCCGCTGTGAGAGTTGACACTCGCATTATTTAATCACTATTGTGTTATTTGTCTTGTTATTATTATTATTTCGTATCCTTACATAGGATTTATCTTCTAGGTAATGATGGCTAGTAATTTAATCTACCTTTGCCCACCCCTATATAGGCAAAACAGTTTCCAGAGTCTTAGGAATTTTCATTGTGATGTTTGTGTTCTTTTCATGGGTTGCTGCCTAAATGTCCCTACAAGTCACCCCTTCATCTCCTTTCCCAAAATGCCTACTTTGCTTCTGACTCCCCACCTGGCTTACACTGGCAGCTTTCTAATACCTTGCTGTTATCGCTGCTCATCCCGTATTTAACAGCCAAAGTCATCTAGCTCCTTCTAGGCAGGCTGGCTAGTCCTTCCTTAAAATCATCTCAGGAACTAACTCCCCAGTCTCTACAGCAAAGAGATTCAATGGGTTTTATAATCCATCACACCTAAGGAAAACCATGTACCCTTGCTAGTAACAGTTACATGTTTGCAGTGACAATGATCGGAAAGATATGCCCCAAGGCAGAGCAAGTGGGGCTGGAAAAGTTCCACCTCATCTCAGGAGTTCAGAACAAGAAGATCCCTGTTAGGACATGCTGCCTTTCTCCCTGTAACCCTAACCCCTCCACAAGGGTAAATACACATTCAGCACTCACAAGGAATTCCCTGGCAAAAGGCAGGCCCGTCCACACCTCTGGGCCCCTGTTCATGAACAACATTCATTCCATGGAACACCCTGTGGGGGCTTCATGGTCCACAGCATGGAGCAGGGTCTGTGAGCTGTCACAGGCTGGTGCCCATCCCCACGGCCCTCCTCTGCAGTCTTCCTAGGGACTGATGTAGCCCCAGCTCTACCAGATTTCAGGCTCCTGGGACGGGCTTGCTGCTGCACCAGGGTCTGCAGGGAAATGGACTTGGGTTTGAGGCTGGGACTCTTTCCCATAGAGACTTCTTTAAGACCAAGGGAGTCCCTCAGACAGGGTTGGAAGGTTTATTTTGGGGTCTGAGAGGGTATTGATGGAGCTAACAGAGGGGGGACTGGGATGAAGGACATACAAACTCTATTTTGTGGTTGTTCATTTTATATCAACTTGCCATTCAAATAAGGGATTTAGAAGTAAGATAAAATACTAAAATGAGAAATGAAAGACAAATATAGCAAAAGATAAATATGATAAAATATTTATACAGAAAATAAAATAGTGTATATGTAAGTCCAGATATAGGAGATAATGAATGACAAGCAGTCTATACTCTGATTAACATAGCTTGAAGTCACTCCGTGCTCTGAGACACGGAGGATAATCATCTGGGTGGCCATTTTCAGGGAGAGCTTGTTTAGTCTGGTGTGGGGCTGCTCTCATGAGAATACCTACCTAGTCTCAGGAAAGGGAGTGCCTATGTTCATTCCCTCCTCCCCCACCAGGGGCAGCCTGAGGAGGCAGGACCAGGGTCCATGTTGTACTACTACTGGAAGCCAGTGGAGGGGTTTCTGGGCTTCCCTAGACCAGGGATAAGCTCAACATCTCAGGCCCAGCAGGCCCCTGGGGGTAACCCCAAGTCACAACTGTCAGTGAGTGCCATCCACCTGAGGGGTGAGAAAGGAAGCCTTACTCCCCCTCCACCCTACCAAGCCTGGGGAGCATGGCAGGCTGCCTTCAAGGTCACTTCAGCTTTGTGCATGCCTTGTGAGTCAACCTTCTCATTGTAAAGGCCCATTGTGTATGATTTAAAAGAAGATCTGTACTCAGTTCCACTTTTGGAACTAGAAAATTAATCTTTAATCAGACTAAAAATAAAGGTGTGAGGTCTGATGCCACAGAGGCTTACTAACAGCAGTCACAAGGAGACCACATTTTCACGGTGAACTGGATGAACTAGAGCAAAAGGTGGAAAAAAAATCTGAGTCATCTGGGATCTGACAACATTCTCCAGGCCTAAAAAAGGCCTTGGGTGGCCTGTATTTATATAATGACTTTGCTTTTTCTCCTGTGTTTGTCCCCAGCTAATTACTTTAGAATACCACCTTTATTCTGCTCTTTACAATTTCCTATAACCTTGTTAGATCCCAGCCCTGTGACCTGTAAACAGGATCTGCAAGGTGCTCTGTGGAAAGCAAGGCCGGGCTGAGCTGTGGATGGAGGGAGGATCCAAGTCTGGGGGGTGAGACCAGGTGGACACTCGGGATTTTCCATTTAGATCTTTCTAGTTAACATCCCAAGGGAAGGAGTTGAGGGGGTTTGGAAGAAACTGGGACTGGGACATTTCCCTCCTCTCTGTGCTCACGTTCTCTCCTCAGCAAACGTTTGCCCACCGTTTCTAACATGCACCGATGCTTTTGCCCACACCCATTTCTCTGGTGGTGGGTGTCCAGTGGTGAGCCTCACCACAGCATTCATGGGAAATTTCAAGGCTCTCAGGGAAAGAACAGGCTGATCCAAGAATATTATACACAGTCAACTTTTCATGAAAACAAAAGAACAATAGATGTCTGGAAACAGGGTGTCTGTGGAGTCTGCATAAAAACAAAAACAACAAAATCAAACAACTAAATCGAAAACAAAAAGCTGACCACATTCGGCTTATTTATGCTTTCAGACTCCCGCTTTGGGGCACCTGGCTGTCTGTGCTGTACGGTGAACCCCCGCAGCCCCACCACCCATGTACCCGGTGCACAGTAGATGGGCCCCGGGGAGCAGAAGCTCTCTAAAGCCCTGACACAGCCTCATGGCTTCAGGATCATTAAGAAATCATTAGTGAGGAGGGCTTGCTGGCTTAAATTAGAATGACACTGATAGACCTATAACTAGTAGAAATGAAAATTGTTAATTAAAACTCTACCTTATTTCTGACCCCACCCCATGCTGCCCTGTGTGATCTCTATTTACCATTTGGTCTTCATGAAAATCAAACCATCTTATAGAACTTGATACCAACCTAAACCAACATTTAAGAAGTAGAAAAAAATTTAAAAGCCTCACTCTGTAAAGCTGACAAACTATCTCATTCAGAGCTAATGTTGAAATTAGATTATTGTGTGCTGATGTTTTAAAAACTTATTTCAACTTTTCCCACCAATAAGTGTAGATCACAATGAATTGCTGGCGATGCCCACCACGGATACGCAGCATCTTTACGGGGAGCATTAATGACACAGTGCACGACACTGATGAGCAGAACATGATTGGGAGCCTCAGCATATGGCTCCTGCTACGTGCTGCATGCTGATGGCTGAGCCTCCAGAGATGCATGGCTCATGCTGTTACAACCAAGAGACAAACAGCACAAGAGCACCTGCTGCAGACCTAGAGAGTGACAAGCCCATTGTACACAGGTCATATTCTGAACAACCAAGGATCAACTTCTGGTCTTGATGGAGAAAGAAATCAATTGATGCACATAATTAGGCATGCAGGGTTGGAGTATACTAGAGAGGATGACTTAACCCAGTGGATTCAGCTCCATATCTCTGTAATTTCTTTGGCTTTCTCCAACTCCGTGTTTTGGCCATCCAGCTATGAGCCAGATGACCTTGGCATTTTCCAGGTTCATATCTATTCACATGCACCCCCAGGAGCATCAGGAGGCCCTCCCCAGAAGCGCGTAGAACTTTCCTAGTCTCAGCAAACACATAACATCTCACTGAGCCATGCCTATTCCCTCACTGAACTCTATAATGGGGGATGATTTGTTCTCAGACCAAGTGGGTCCATCCCAGTGGGTGAAGTCAGCCTTCCCTAAGGAAACATGGTATGAGATATAGTAAAACCAAAAGCCTTTCTCTTATTAATAAAAGTGCTGGTCAGACAATGAATTCAATGAGAGCCACGAGTAGCTTCATAAAGTGAAGACATTGCAAGATCAAACAGATACCGTGTTCTCCAGAACAAGGACTTGGACACCTCTGCATGAGATCCAGGCTTTCTGAGGAAGGTGACTGGGTTGTCAGACCATCTATGAAACTCACTAAATTATTCCCAGGCTTCTTTGGCTCAGTGGATGCTGAAGGCATGGCTTTATTTGATTGCTTTTCAGAAACTCTTGGCACTTATTTAGTTATATAATAAGTATGATTTGTTTTTGAACTACCTTTGATAGTGCTTCCAAAAGAAATTTCAATTCCTTTTCCCAAACAACAAAAGCCCACTTCTTAAATTCTCATTTTATCTACTCTATTGGTAGCTGCCTAAAATCTCAGGTTTCTGTGGCGAAAAAAGCCCGTAAGTTCCAGAGCTTCTAAGTTCAAAATCCAGTATTCTTTTGCCATACTTACAAGGCAATGTAATCTAATTATTTTATCTGGTGTAAACTGAAAATTATTTCATAACAGTAACGATTTCCTACTTTGATAAGCCTCAAATTTTACAGTGGTTTTTGGCATGTCTTATCTCACTTCATTTCTTTCCACAGTGTGAATCATTGTTAGGCCATTTTATGGCTGAGAAAAATGAAGTGCAGGCAGGTTGAGCAGCTTGTCCCAGATTACTTAGCCTGGAAATGTCAGAGCCAGACTGGCGCCCCAGGATTTGTCCTCTGTCCACTTCTCAGGATGCCACCATTGCCTCCGAACACTTCATCTCAAAATAAGTGACAAAGCCTGAGTTCTGAACAAGTTAATCCACCTAGACTCACAGAACGAGAATTTTTTCTCATCTCTGAGTAAGGCTCCAACGACAACCCATTACCTTCTCCCCAGTTCTTTCTGTCTCTCATTTCCATTAAGTCCTGCCATTTTTCTCCGGCATTGTCACGGCTACTCCTACTTTTCATCTCATCTCTGCAGCGATAACAGGGAGTTATTCTGGATCTCATCAAACAGTGTAGTAGGCTCACTGTAGGACATTCCAGCCTGGGATGCACATCTTCCAGTTTGGTAAGCCCTCACAGAAAATTAAACAAGTTCAGAAAAATCTATTTAGACAGAAAACTCTTTTCTTTACCCAACTCCTTCCTCTGAAATTCTTTTTGTAATGGAACTTAACATACTCAAAGATTCTTGCACAAAGGTTCATTTTGATTGTTTCCAAAACAAAAGACAGGGCACAGGGGTACAGTGGCTCTTCGGCAATACACGTTAATCCAGTCAATTTGTGGTATTATTTAACCTTGAGGGTTTAGTGTATTTCAAACAGATTATCTGCTCAGAATTACTTAGCATGTTTGCTTTAAGTACAATTCTTGGGCTCAACTCAAGACTTTCAAAATCAAAATACCTGGGAGAGAAGCTGTGGCATCTGCATTTTAAACACAGACCTGGGTTGTCCCCCAGTGAAAGTCTGAGAGTTGCTATCTAAGAAGCCGGGTCACTGGGCTGCATGGTGCAGCCCCACAGAGTTCTCACAGAACTTGGACATCTCTGCACCGAGATTCAGGCCTTCTGAGACAGGCAACTGAGACGTTAGACCATCCATCAAACTTTCTCTAGCTGGAGGGACCTTGGGCATTACAGTTCAAATCCAACAGGCAGATGAGGGAACTTGGCCCAGGGAGGGTAGGTAATTAAGGAGAATTACTCTTTGATGTTATTCACTCTACCAAACAAAGCAATGGATTGACTGTTTCTGCTGGTTTTCAATCTCTGTGGACCATGGGCACTCCTCCAGCTCCCCACTTGAATATTATCTATTGTATCTTTACAAGTGTTGGGTTTGGATGCAGATGATTAGTTGACATAATTTTATATCCTCTAGGTACTTAGCCAAACATTTGTTAACTATTAATTTGACTCGTCAGTTTTCCTTCAAAATATGACATCTGTCTCTTCAAAGTTACAAACATTTCATGGTACCCTGAACAGACCCCGGGCAATATGCTTATGGTGTCCAATAGGCTAAAGAACCCTAGCATCCAATACAACCTTGCTAAATGATGGTTTAGTTCAGTACAACTGGTTGTCAGGCTGTGCCTTACAAAGCGATGCTCAACTTGTCCATTTCAGAAATGGCTTAATCAGTTCACCCAAAAGAGATCAGGCACATGGTACTGACAAGAGATAATGTGATAAGCTGGAAATATGACAGGATGATTTACAGTGGAAAACACAGTAATCAATTATGTCCAATGCTCATGTCATCAGTGTAGCATATAATCATCACTGGGAGACAAATGACTTAAATACATCAAATTGGGAAGTAGACCTGTAAGTCATTCCTAAGCATCTGAGACTGAAGGAGCTTTGTGTCTTGGTTACTTTTCTTTACTAGGGAGCACCTGGCTCTTGGGATATTTTTGTTGTCATATAGCCCAGTGCTTCTCAACATTTCACTGGCATTGCTGGGTTGTATAATAAGCATATATTTAATTTTGTAAAAACCTACTAAATTGTTTTCCAAAGCAGCTGTAAAATTTCGCATCACTCTCAGCAATGCATGAGAGTTCCAGTTGCTCCACATCCATGTCAGCACTTGCTATTGTCTGAGCTATTCTAGTAGGTGTGTGATGGCATCTAGTTTTTATTTAATCGGCATGCCCCTAATTACTAATGAGATTGAATATGTTTTTATGTGTTTATTTGCCATTTGCATCTCTTCTACCGTGAAGTCAAATTTTTTGCCCATATTTACCTAGTGTTTTATGGTGTGCAGCTCACAAATTCTGTGTAAGTTTTGTAAGATCTATAGCTAAATTTTCTTTTTTGCTTTTTATAGCTATTGTAAGTGGTACTTTAAAAAAGTTTTCAGTACATTGCTATATATAGAAATGTGAATCAATTGTATATATTGACCTTGTGTATAATCCTATGACTTGCTAAATCTCCCATATTAGTATTAGAAGTGTTTTTATACATTCCTTGGTGTTTTTTTATGTAAACAATTATGCCTTCTGCAAATAGGGGCAGTTTTATATCTATCTATCTATCTATCTACCTATCATCTATCTGGTTTTATTGTACTGGCTAAGACTTTTAGGACTATGGCCAATAGGAATGGCAAGAGTGGACATTCTTCTCCTCTTTCTGATCTTAGTTATTTTATTTTTGAGTTTTAAAGTGTAAGCTTGGTTCTTCTTTATATCTTCTGCTTCTTTGCTGAAGATTTCCATTTCTCCATTAGTTTCCAGAATGTTCACAATTGCCAGCCGGGATATCTGCATAGTAGCAGTTCAAGTCTTCGTCAGACCCCTCCACCATCTGTACCATCTCAGCGTTGGCCTCTGCTGATTCTCTTTTCCTGTGAAAGCGGAAATCATTCTGGTTCTTCATATACTGAGCAAATCTAGGTTGTATCCTGGACATTTTCAGTTTTATGTTGTGAGATTTGGGGTTTTGTTGAAATCCTATGGAGCATGTTGACGTGTTTGGTTTGGGAGGCAATTGACCTGGCTAGGTTCAGGCCACAAGGTCCACTTGCCAATGTCAGTTTTACTTTAAAAGAATTCGCAGTTTTATACACAGCACTCTCATAGGTATGCCACCTGATTGTCAGTTTGGGGCATGAATGTGATTGAATAAAGTCAACACAAAGCAAGGGAAATGTCTGCACTCCTTCTGCTCCTGAAGGCAGAAGTAGAAGCCTTCTCCTGACTTCGCTGTCTGATCCTCAGTTCCCAGCTCTGGGTGTCAGGCTGCATTGCATTCAGACTGGAAGATAACAGAGGGAAAAATGGTAAACTTTCAGTTTGGTAGAAACTTGATTGCTGGTCTTCCTCTCCAATCTGCCTGGTACTCTTTACTTTTTGAAGTCCTCATACAGAGTCTGCGTGCTTGTGTCGGTTTTTTAGTTGCATTTAGTTAGGGAGACAGAGTGGAATGTGCTTACTCCATCTTGCCTGCAACTGGAATCCTTTCTGCCTTTCTATAATCATTGAATTTTTGACAGCGTTATTGATATGTAAGTTGTATACCATAAAACTCACCTGTTCAAGTGTACCATTCAGTGGTTTTTAAAAAATATTCACAGAGTTGTGAACTACCATTGCTATCAATTTTAGAATATATTCACCATCTCCTAAAGAAATCCCATACCTATTAGCAGTCGCTTCCCATTTCCAACAATCTTTCCTGCATCCCTAGTCCTAGGAAACCATTCATCTTTATGTTTCTATAAAATTTCCTACTCTGAACATTTACTATGAACAGGGTCATACAATATGGTCTCGTTATGGACTTCTTTCAATGATCATAACGTTTTCAAGAGTCACCCATGTTGTAGCATGTATCATTACATCACCCTTTTATTGGGGAATGATTTTCCATTGTGTGGATATAACCCATATTATTTATCCAGTCATCACTTGGTGGACATTCAGGTTGTTTCTACTCATCAGCTAATATGAATAATGCTGCTGTGAACGTTCCTGTATAATATTTTCTGTGAACGTATGTTTTTATTTCTCTTGGAATATGTATAGGAAAGGAGTTGCTGGGCCCTATGGTAACTCTATGCTAACATTTTGAGGAACCTCCAAAGCAGGTAAATTATTTCACAATCTCATCAGCACTGTATTAGTATTACAATTTCATTCCTTTGCATTGGCTATCCCATTATTCTGCCACCATTTGTTGGAAAGACTATTCTTTTCCCTCTGAATAATCTTGGCATCCTTGCCAAAGATCAGCTGACCTTCAATGCGATGTTTTATTTCTGAACCCAGGCCTATTCCATTGATTTCTATGTCTACCTTCATGCCAGTACTATCCTGTCTTTATTACTGTAGCTCTGAAGTAAGTTTTGGAATCAGTAGATGTATCCAATGTTTTTTTAAATTTATTTTTGCCTTTTTCTAGGTTCCCTGAATTTATGTACAAATTATAGGATCATCTTGTTAATTCATTCAAAGATGCCAGCTATATTTTTGGTAGTGTTGAATCTGTAGATCAGTTTGGGAGATATTGCTACCTTAGCAACATTAAGTCTTCTAAACCAGAACATGGGATGTCTTTGTACTTATTTAGATCTTCTTTAACTTCTTTCACCGGTGTTCTATCCTTTTCATGTGTAAGTGTTATACTTCTTTGTTAAATTTGTTCCTAAGTATTCTATTTTTATGCTGTTATAAATGGAACCTTTTTTCCTAATTTTATTTTTGCATTGTTTATTGAATCTATTAAGTTTTAACACTAAGCACTAATAATTCCTGAAGTCCTGTTTTCTTACTGGCCTAGTCATCACTGCTTTAATGTCATTTTTAACATAAAATCTGATCCAGACCATTAGATATAGAACTTATTCTATCTTATTATTTCAGTATCTGAAGTAGCCACAGGTATGTTTTTCTTACTTGTTCTCTTCTACGTCTCTCTCATGAGGATTTCTTTCCTCCTTTGCTTAGTTCCTTGGAACATTAAGTGTAGAAAGGATGTAAGGCTTTGTTTGAAGGTGTTCAGAAAGCATGTGGGTTTGCCTTTCCAGATCCTTGGAGATAGATACTGTCAACCCCCAAAACAATTTTCAGGTGGAGTTTCACCACATAGGAAGTATGCATTTCTGTTCCTAAAATACTCGAATGTTAGGAATCTTCTGGAGAAACCTGTGTTTCTTTTACCACTCAGAGCCCAATCTGAGATGTTTACTAACTCTCCCTTCAAGAGACACTCATTTTCTATTTTATCCTACTACTGAAATTATCATTCTTTGTAAGTTCCAGCTGTATGTGGGATTCCACTGTCCAAATCCCCACTCTGATCAAGCTTCAGGTTTTGCATGTAGCTCTTTAAATCCCAAGTTCCCCCAGGGATTGGCAAATACCATAGACAAATACCACCAGAGCACTTACACTCCACTCTAAATTTGTACTTTACCATTTTGCCCGTATTATTTGTACTTTTTCTTGCCAGCTCTATCATGCATTATAAAATGCTTAAAATTGTACTGCAATTTGCCTTTCTTCTCAACATTTAGTCAGCAATGTTGCCTGCAATGGAACCTAATTAATGTCTTTTTAATTTCAGTCCAATTAAAGTTTCAAGGTGTGAAATTTGATTCTGGTTCTAGCAACCTGATCTTTGCTAAGTCTTTGACTCTCTCTCTCTCTCTGTGCCTTAGTTACTCCATCTGTGAAAAATGAGGAGATTGGACTAAATTATCTTTATGGTTCCTTTCAGCTGTAAATGTTCATGACTCTCAGATGCAATAATTCCTAACTGAACAGGAACTTTGATAGTTATTAATCACATTCAGGGAGTTGTTTTATATTGTCAGGGATGAGGTATTTCCACTCAGAAGTATAGCTTTTCTCTGACCTGAGTGGCTCATTTATTTTCGCTGAGATAGTGGGAGTTCTTTTTATTTTGTGGCCTGCACACCTGATTGATGGCTGTGGTGATTCCACTTCAAAATAACATAAAATATAAAAGTAACTATAACTACAACTATAAAAGTAACACAAAATATACCAAACTACAAGTTTGGTTTTTTTTTCTTCACATAGATTTTAATAGCACTCCAAAAAGTATAATAACAATATTGTATCCTTCAAAGATATTCCATAATGACCACTAATGTCTTTTTTGTTTTTAAGATATGGTTTGGATTTCTTTTAAAATGGTATTGGCCATAAAAATTCTCCTAAAATTCCTAATGACATTCAGAGGCAACTATATTTTTAGCAGAATCAACACTTTCAAAGCCCTTCAGAAAACAAACCATAAATCAGCAGTAGGTATTGAAAAGGAAAAACCTGTTAAAGCAAACATCCTGTTTACTGCTGAGAAGCCATGAATCAGAGAGGACAGTGTAGCCCCAAAGTGTGTTTTCCTGATATTTAAAGTTGCAGGAGCAAATCTGTGGCCTTGGAGTAATGAAGTGCATTGAGACAGTACAAAAATATACTATTCCGTCACTTGCTAGAGAATGTGATTTAAATTGTCTTTTGTCCCATTATCTTTGGCTCTTGGGCACTTAAGTTGAAGCAGATGTATGAATATTTCATAATTAACAAATGTTCCTCTCTGACAAACGAAGTAGCCTAATTTGGGGGGAGGATGGGAGGCTTTGCTCTCTGTGCCCTCTCTGTCCCTGTCTCTCCCCCTCCATAGCTCTGCTTCCCACAGTCTCAGCCCATGACTCCATGGACTTTAAAAACAAATTAGAATCTGGCTTCTTTAGCTGTTCTCACTTCACTGAAATCAAAAGGCACTTAATTAGTTTGCTGCTAGGTTATATTAATATGATGACCGCATCTAATATGAAGCAGTATATAACTTGATTGTCTAAGACTATGTGGGTCCAGAAAAAGATTTTGAACCTGAACTATGACCAATGCCTACAGGACATCCTGGATGATGTCTATGACTTTACCCTACACTTGCAAGATTTTCCCCTATCTATAAAGCCTTCAAAGACCCATTTTGCCCTGTTTGGTGTGGTAATGTGTCCCTTGACAAAAATAAAAGTTGGGAGGTTCTTTTCTCCAGGGTGGTTTCTGCAGAGCCTGTTTCTTCTAAACAAATGGGAGGGCCTCCGGAAGGAAAGTGACTTAATCTACTTCTCCTGCCCTGCCTGCACTGCGTCACACTCAGTACTCCAGGCACTGAGGACCCCCCTGGCAGGGCCACACCGTATTCCCTGAGCTATTTAAGAACTGGCACACCTTTCAAAATGTGAGAATGAGACATAGAAGGCTCTGACTTTCAGAACGTTGATGTGCTCTATTCCTACACCACGTGATCGCTTGGGGGAAGCCCCTGGGCATTGTCTAAAGTCCACCCCTTTTTGCTCAGATTTAGAAATCAGGGTATAGGTTCTGCTGTGTGTATCCCAAGATGGTTTAGCGAATCAGAAACCAAGAAAGAATTTCGAGGAAAAGGAGTGCATCACCCCTTTCACAAAGAAGTGCATTGCGAGAAGGAATCCAACACACGTTTCTCAAAGGAGTGTGCATTGAGTACTGTGAGGAGCCTTAGAGAAGAGCCTTGGGATTTGAGACCTGGAAGTCATCGGTCATTGGTGACCTTTGGAGAAAGTAGAAAGAGGTTTGACTGGGAGGGGCACAGGAGAGATGACAAAGTAGAGGTTGTGTATAAAGATAATTGGTAATTTCACTGCAAAGAGTAACAGGAAATAGTGGTGTGCCTAGAGAGGGTCATGGGGGTTCAGGAAGTGTTCTTAAGAAGGGGAATATCAGAGCAATTTGTGTGCAGATGAGAGTAATCCAGTGGGCTTGGAGAAACGGATACAGAAGGGAGAAGGGGAATTACAGGTGCAGCAGTTGCCGGAGCAGCATCATGGAGAAGGTGGAGGAGAGGGACCCATGGCTCTGGTGAACAGGTGGGTGGGGTTCTGGGCATGAATACCTCTACTGAAACAGAAGGGCAAGCACACAGGAGTGCAAATATTATTGCACGGGAAGTCGTCAGCTAATTGTATATTTTCACAAGGAATTAAGGCAGGGGTGTCAAACTCATTTTCACTGCGGGCCGTATCAGCCTCTCGGTTGCCTTCAAAGGGACGCAATAATTTGAGGACTATATAAATGTAACTACACCTTAACTGTTAAGCAAGAGCTTGGTGCTGCCGCTGGGTAGAAACAAGGTGCCAGGCCAGATAAAACAAAGTGGAGGGCCGGATTTGGCTCGTGGGCCTAGTGTTTGCCACCTGTGAATTAAGAAGAGCAAGGAGGACGCTTACCCTATTTCTACATGTTAGTACTTGAGGCTTATAATAAAAAAATAAGTTTCTACTTAAAAGGGAGCAGTGAGACCATATGGACAGAGAGGATTAAAAATATTAAGTAATATAGTTGCTGTAATAGAAAATAATTCCTTTTCTCTATGCACATGATTAGGGGAGACAAAGAAATGAATGAATTTGAGATAAAATCATCAGATAAAGAAAGAAATGGCATAAAACCTTGCAAAGAGTATGTCTTCTGTAATTAATTAAAGAAAGAAGTTGAGATACAGAAGTAAACTAATGGTCAGTGTCAAATATCAAAAGAAATATCAAAATAAAGTAAAAAGTAGAGACATCACAGAAACA
Organism: Macrotus californicus; assembly: GCA_007922815.1. NCBI lineage: Eukaryota > Metazoa > Chordata > Mammalia > Chiroptera > Phyllostomidae > Macrotus > Macrotus californicus. The sequence continues at coordinate 9,705 of VMDR010008359.1, read as the reverse complement.
AAGATAGTAAGAGTGGAAATATCAATAAATGGCCTCTGTGGGTACTGTGCGCATTTCTGTGGGGCCTGTGAACAGGAAGTTCTTTCAGGCTGAAGAGCCCCTGAACACAAAAAACTGATTATAATTATTATTAAAGGCATAAGAAAGAGCTTAAAGTTCAATGAGACCCTCTGTGTGGTTGATTGTTAAGCAGTCTTTGTTTTATTAATTTTAGGCAGGAAGAGAGAGAAAAAAAACGTCAATTTGTTGTTCTACTTATTTATGCATTCATTGCTTGCTTCTTATATGTGCCCTGACCGGGGATCAAATCAGCAGCTCTTAGTGTATCAGGACCACACTCTGACCAATGGAGCTACCTGCCCAGGGCTGTTGAGCAATCTTAGTAATGTCATAATCTATTGTGCTGTTTCTTTACAGCAGTCTTATGGAATAGTTCAGATTTTTTCTTTTCATTTTAAAGATATTTGCTTGGTTTTTGGCTACCACACTCAAAATCAACGCTCAGAAAAACAATGAACACATGTCATAAATTTAGACACAACTAGAGTTTTAAAAATAAAGCTACTGCTTTGAAGATATGAAAAATATTCCATGAATGAATTGAGTGCCTTGCAAATTTTTTGAAGTATAAGAGAGTAAATATCTTATGAAAAATAAAGTAACAGATTCTGCTGTTGTAGTCAGTTATATACCCAGTATGACATCTTGCTTCTTTAATATTTCAGGGCAGAAAAACACTTATTCTAGGAGATAATGATGAAAGTTGAATCATGGTGCTGTTTGTGAAACCATTTATAATCGAAATAAGTTTTTGAGATCTATTGGGTTTATTTCAAATTTTTCAAAACCGAGTATATCATAAATTATATACAAGGTTAAATTACACATTTATGAGTATATTCTTAGGCATCTACTTTTTCATCTGCTTGACTAGATTCTAATTACGAGTTTTAAGCTGGACAAACTGCATATAATAGAGCTATTGGGTTGGTCAAAAAGTCTGTATGGCTCTATTCATAAAATAAAAGACACAGTTTTCATTTTTACCAATAACTTTATTGGTTTGGATGTTTTGAGTATTTCAGCTATCTCCTGTGTGGTTTAACATTGATGGTTCTCAATTAATGTCTTGATTTTATTTCTATCAACTCCAACTGATCTACCCGACCGTGGAGCATCGTCCAGCCGGAAGTCTCCAGCACGAAACTTTGCAAACCACTTCTGACACGTTTGATCAGTCACAGCACCTCCTAATACACTACACAAATCTTTTTTTGTGTGTTTCAGTTGCATTTTTACACTTCTTGAAATAATAAAGCATAATATACTGAAAGTATTGCATGTTTTCTTCCATCTTCAATACTAAAATGGCTACACAAAAATTCACCAATTTTGATAAGTTTTTTTAAAAATGCAGCTGTCACATACAATCTAACTAAACTGTTTTGAATGAAGTTAAAGACAACTAAGCGCTATTAGAGCCATCTTATGGAAAAAAAACAAACAAACTTTTTGACCAACCCAAAACTACATTTCAGATATCAAAAGAAGTGTTTCTTAAACATTTTGTCTACACACTTACATAACCATGAGGTATTTTATCTGATCATAATGCATATACTTAATGTAAATATGCACAAACCATTTGATTGAATTGTGTTTTCAATTCAATTCAATATGTCATGCCTGTAGGTCTAGTAGTAAGGTTATTTGAAATTTTTAAAAAATGAATGTGGCCTGCAAATTTTATTTTTCAGTCTTTAAAATTGTATACTAGGCTTTGGACTAAATATTTTTGCCTTAAAATGGTGAATATAAAAAATTGAAATTCTTTTACATACATGCCTTGGGAATGTTTTTAAAAATCAGTTTATTTCAGGTGATTTGATAATTTTTGATCAAGGATCAATTAGTATGGTAACCTAATGGAGTTTTATATAAAATTTAGAGCTGTGAGACATGAGGTTGATAATCCTTTGTCATTCACTTAATAGTTATGTGACTATAAATGACCCACAGCCTCTCTGAGCGCTGGTCTGCACATCTTCAAGTGATAAAAATACTTATTTCAAGGCCTACAGTGAGTGGGGTACACAAAAAGATAAAGTTCCTGAAAGTGCTTTGTGCAGAGAAATACTAACACTATTATTTTAAAACTGAAAGGTTTCTGACTTTGTCTTCCCCTCCTCCTAGTGTCTCTGAGGTTTTTTACATCTATAATTAAATCTGCTATTTTCACTTTGTTAATATCCTAAGTTTATGCTAAAACCCAAACGCCAGCATGCTCGGGAGCCCACACACTGGTACCTTATTCTTTCTCAGTTTATCTATAGGGTGCAGGCTCAGTGCCAGGCAGAGGGGCGTGCAGTGCAGCCCACTGAACTTTAAACAATGGAATGACAGAAAAATTAGAAACGTGTTAGGAAGACCTGGTTCGAATGAGACTGACTCTCATTTTATTGCAAAGTTCTTTGTGGCTGCTATAATTGTTCTGCTATATATCTATAAACACAATAGACAATGCTACAAAATAAAGTAATTCAGAGGTGTAGCCCAAATAATAAAATCATACTTATGTACATTACTCCAATAATGTTATTCCAATTAATGCATATAATGAAAGTATTTTCCTTACCAATAATTTGCAGAAATGAGGCAAATTCTTTAATGTAAGTTTGCTAGGTCTGTAAGTGCCTTGTGGATTTTTCCACAGAGCATATCTTTACTGAGTTCTTAAAAACATCAACCACTATCATTCTGTCATCCCCTGCAAAAATATTCATTAAACACCTACCATGTGCCAAGCAGCACTCTAGGCAATAAGTATGAGCAGTACACAAAAACAGCCACTACCCCACCCCTCCCCCCCACATCTCTGCTCTCATTGAACTTACTTTAAACATTCTGTTAAATAATAATAAGTTCTAGGGAAAAAAATAAAATCAGGGAATGGTGCAGGCTGTGTATGAGAGGGAGAGTTTTTGTTTATTTATTGGCTTGTTTGGTACTTTAATTAGAGTGGCCAGAGAAAGCTCACTTGAGCAGACAGATGCCACAGGGAAGAGCATTCCAGACAGAGGGAGCAGCAAGTGTGCAGGTTCTGAGGGTGGAGTGTGCCTCCAACACACTGGAGTATCAGCAAGGAGACCGGGCCCCTGGACCAGAATGAGGAGGTGGGAAAGTTGTCATAGCTGTCCATGCAATGGGATCCGGTAGGGCTGGTAGAGCCTGTAAGACATTGGCTCCTCTCCCCCACTCCCCTTAGAGAGAAAGGATGAGCGAGAATGGAGGCTCCCACCCCAGCAGAAGGGTGGTGACATGGCCTAGCTTACATCTTAACAGGGTCCCTCTGGCTGCTGTGTGGGAGCAGATGGTAAGGGGACAAGGACAGAAGCAAGGAGACCCATTAAGAGGCTACTGCAGTCAGCCTGGCAAGAGGTGATGGAAAGATGGCAGTGATTCTGAGATCACTTGGAAGTGTTAAAAACTATGCTTAAGGTATTAACATCATGATTAGTAGGAGTGGTGGACAGAAAGGATAGTAAACAGACAGTTCAGAAGTGCCTCTATTTATAAGGCAGGAAGAGGAAGAGTAATCTAAAAATCAATAGTTTCTGAGTTCTAGATCTATGTCTCTGACAGACTTCCAAAGTGGGAAGAAAAACCAAGAAGTTGCTGTTTCTCATGAGGCAGCAAGACCAGGTTGTATGTTCTCATCACATGTCCAACATTGTCCTGGGTACCCTACCCAGAATAATAACACCAGAAGAAAAACACAGAAGGCATGTCCAGAAGAGAAAAAGTAAAGCTTTCTTTATTCTGATATAACATGATCATTTATGTAAAAATCCTTGAGAACATCCAAAAAACCTACCAGAACTAATGAGTTTAGTGAGGTTATAGGACACAAAGTCACTGTAAAAAAGTCAACTACATTTCTTTATGTCAGTAAATGATTAGAAATTAGAATTTTAAAAAACAACATTTACAGTAGCAAAACAAATATGGAATACTTAGGGTTAAGACCTGCCCATCGAAAACTACGAAGACGTTGATAATGAAGAGTAAAGAAAATCTACGTAAAACACCCTGCTTGTGAACTGAAAATCTCAAACTTGTTAAAATGTCAACTTCCCCCACATTTAATCTATACATTCAGTGCAACATAGCAGGCTTTATTATTGTTATTATTATTGTTGTTGTTAATTTTGTAGAAGCTAACAAGCTTATTCTAACATTTAAATGGAATTGCAAAGGCTCGAAATGCCCCTATCGACTTTGTAAAAGAACTAAATGGGAAGAACTACACCATCGGACTCCAAGACCGGATTACTACAGCAACAGTAACCACGACTGTTTAAAGCTGGTCTAGACATCAGTATATAAACCAATGGAATAGGATAGTCCAGAAGTGGATCCACACTCACATGACCATTTGATTTTCAGGAAATCAAAGGGAAAGGACAATCTTTTCAATAAATGGTATCGGAAAAATTGGATATTCATATGTAAAAACGTAAATTTTGTGCAAGACAATCTGACTTTGGGTGGTGGGCAAACAAATAAGAAAAATATAGATTTTGACCTGTACCTCGCTATATACAAAAATTAATTTGAGATGGGTCATAGGTCTAAGTTCAAAAATAATAACCACAAAATTTCTGGAAGAAAACACAGGAGAAAATCTTAGAGACCCCAAATCTTGCAAAAAATATTTAAAAGACACAAAAATTATGAATCCTCGGAGAATAAATTGATAAAATGGACAAAACTAAAACATTTTTGTCCTCTCAAAAACAAAGTGAATGAAAGGAAAGTAGGATATTAGGGGAACACAGAGTAAGACGTTTCTTCTGTTGCAGCTCCTCTAAAAAAGCGGAGGGACTTCCCCTCCCTAATTTAGGTTCCACTGTCAAGGTAATGGCCCCTCCAGACCCACCCCAACAGGATTTGGCAACATTTCTTTCTTATGTAATTAAGGTCTCTGGAGAGTAACTTGAGAGAACAAAAAGAAGAGACAGGTTCTTAGTGAGGCTGAGGGGTAGGGCCATGGGAGAATTCTTGCCAGTGGGGCAGCGCCTGGTGTAGTTTCAATCCCTGCCCTCAGATCCAAAGGCGGGAGCACCTGCTCTTTTCAATCAGCTTGCCCCATGTGGCACACGAGGAAAGGAGGGGTGAGGCTTAAAGCTGTGGATAATGCCCATCAAACCTGGAGGCCAGCCCTTTCTTATAGTCCCCAATCCAGTTTTAGAGGTGGAGGGTCCCGTAAAGGTTAAGAAGTTTTCCTGAAGAAGGTGATGCCTGACATAACATGAATATTGAGAAAGGAATATTTATTTATTCATTTCTTTTTTTGTTTGTATTTGCCTATAAATATAATTGTCACATATTGAAAAAAATACAGAAAAGTATAAAACAGAAATTAAAAATCACTCCTAGCTTCACCACCCTGAGATAATCTTGGTTATTTTGGTCTGAGATAACATTTTTATGCAGTTCCTTCTTGTCTAGACTCATTTGGTAATTAGAAAAAAATTAATTTTTCAAAAAATAAAAAATCTTATTATGCTATATGTTTCAGTACATTTACTCTTTTCTCAGTGAAGTGTTGGTATAATTGTTATTTTTCAACTTTTTAATATAGGGAAGTTAACATTTATATTTAGTTTTGCTCACTGTCTCTGGTGAGTTGATTAATATGAAATATGGCCGAACTGAAACTGCTGTACTTTTAAGAAGTCTGCAAATATACATATGGGCTGTCCAGAAAGAGTCTAGCCATGTAATTGGGAAAATAGAGGCCTTGATTGAAGAAGATACAAGATACAAGAAACATTGCACATAGGACAATGATGCCTTAGTCCCCTTCAAAGCAGTCACCTTGGGGCCACACACAGTTCTCCCAATCACCATCAGCTGCCCTGTCATATTTTCCTGAATCTCATCAACAGTCTGAAATCTCTTCCCTTTCAAAGGTAATTTTAGTTTGGGGAAAAGCCAGATGTTACAGGGTGCCAAATCTGGGCTAGAGGGGGGCTGAGTCACCTGGGTGATTTGATGTTTCGCCAAAATGCTCTGCATGAGATGTGATGCATGAGCAGGCACATTGTCGCAATGAAGCTGCCAATCACCAGTTGCCCGTAGTTGCAGGCTCCTGAATCATCTGAATAGTGTCCATAGAGGAATGTTCAAGCTAATACAAAATCTGATGCAGATTCGTTGCTCTACTCAGTCCTTTTAAATGTGACGGACACACAATACACATGCTCACTCAACAGTGTCTACCCCCTCCCTGACTAGTACAGTCAAGTCATCATTGTTCACACATGTGCATTCCAGTCCACTCTCCTTGGCTGGCTGACATTGATGTCGTGCAAACCATTCTCATTATGTCAACAATGGCTGGAACTTTTTCCAGACTATATATATGTTATTTTTGCCATGTCTATTTTCATTTTACTGTCAAGAAACTGCTGGAATTCAAACTCGACCTTTCCCTTTTAACGCCTCTAGTAGAGCCAAGACTTGCCAAAGGACTAGCCTTCTCTAACCTGCTCCACAAAGAATACAATGTACATTTGGAAATCCACATTCCTTTACCACTTCATCTTTCAGGTGCCTAAAGAACTTGTCAAATTCAAAGGGACAAGCACAACCTTTCATGTTTAAAAAATATCAAGGAGGGTTGGCAATGATGCTTCTAAAGATAGATAGAGTGGGTTTTCTTTATTCCTATAACTCTCACTTATCCCTCACTGCTCTACCTCAAATTATTTTTCATTGCCACCACTCAGGGGCAAATGGGAAAAAGAATTCTCTGTCAAGTCTTGCCTGTCACCTCTTCTCCCTAGCATATCTATTTTGCTGTATCCTGTTAGTGAGTATCAACCCACATAGTCAACTGTAAAATGAAGTTAGTTCTGTCCTAAGGCAAAGGTGGTGGCATTGGCCTTGTACTTTACAAAGAAAAGCAAATGTGCCTTGGTCCTCAATAAATCCTCGTATGGCTTGTGGAAAGAAGGCTGACTTTGGGTCATGCTCACATACAGGATGAGAGAATAGATCTCAGTTGGGGGTATGAGAATGCAGTTTATTCTTATATTATTAGCTGGTAGTTACTGTATTGTTTTCCACACAACTGTGAACCTACTTGCCCTCTGCTGTATTTTCACTCTATGTACAGCAGAGATGTTGTGTGAAGTATATGATACAAGTATGTGCAGATGACAGGAGGGCGATCCATTCTGGACTCTGCTCTGTGGAATTGCTGAGAGTGTTTTCAGATATTTACACAGGACACAAACCCAAAAACATTTCCTATCTGGTCCTTTATGGAAAAAGTTTGGCAATCCCTGCATCAGTTTCCCATGTTCATACAGAGAGAACTGTTTATGCCAAAATTTGTTAAAAATTGGTAGTTAATTTGGCATTATAAGTAACATGGATTAATTTAAAATAATGTAAGAATGTCTAGAAATAGGAATATTCAAGGAAAGTACAATGAATTCACATGGTATATTAAAAAAACAAGTGACTTTGGAAGAATGTGGCCTGTTGTTTAAGTTATTCTTAAAGGCTCATTAGTTCCTACACCTGAACTATATTGCAAGAATAATAAACATACATCCTATGTACACAAATAAGTTTCAACTTCATCAACTGAACTTGGCTTGGTGCGGTGTATGCAAAGCTATAAAAGCCTAGTTTGTCTCTCAAGAAGATTAATAATAATAAAAATAATCATGGTAATAATAATAATGTTCATGAACATTTATGGAGCTCTTACTATGTGTCAAACACCATTGTAAACACTTGACCTGATTTATCTAATTCAATTCTCCCAGCAGCCTTAGGGTGTAGGCATTTGAAAGAGGAGATACTGCCATAGCTTCCGGAGAGGAAATAACTTGCCCCAGGCCGTGCATCTGTAGAGATTCAGAGTCAGGACACTGAACCAGGCAGTGTAACTGAAAGATTGGATACCTAAGCATTTTGTACACCACCTCCCCAAAGATTCCAGTCCTTTGTGGTAGGTGGTCTGATGAAGGATCCATAATAAAATGTTGTGGGGAGGGGAGGGCTCCTGGAGAGGGGCCCCCAGAGAGCAGAGTCTGGAAAGGCAGGGTTTGGTGGTGTCTGTGGGAGGGTGCACTTCAATTGTCCTGAGTAATTCTCTGCTGCTGATGCTGAAGGTATCTGCCCTCAGGCTTATCTGTGCCTAGTTCCTGAACAAGTCTTGTTCAAGTTGGCGGATACATCAGGAACACAGAATTTTCCATCTCCTCACCCTGTCTGTACTAAGCCCATGGCAGAGATGCCAAGCTGAAGTTTCCTCTGTCTCCCCCCTCCCCAGTCCGCATGGGTACCTTTCACATGGAATGGGAGGGCTGTATTCAAGTTCCTTGTTTCGTGCTCCCTCCGTCGTGCATTCCAACTGCTAGATGCCCCTCCATGCTGTGCACCTGCAGGATTTTACCTATCCACCCTCCTAGTGATGAACAGCAGGCTGCCGCCGAGGCCCTATCGCCACAAATAACAAAATAACATTACTAGGAACATTCTCAGAGATCTTTGTGAGAATTTTTAAAATACATACACAGGAATGGAATTGCTGAATCTATGAACCAGTCTGTACCCTACCCCTCAGCAATGCATGAAGTTGCCTGTATACCAGTATAAACATACCTCATACCAATATACTGTGTTGGTATTGTATTTGGCAAGGTAAGGCTTGGCATTTCCAGCTTATTCTTCACATCGTTACCAGCTTCTAAAACCATACTTCAGAGAGCTTATTTCTATCTCCAGGCTGCAGGCCTGGCTGCTCAGCATGAAAGCAGCTAGGCACCTCCAGCTCTCCTTCTTCGACCAACTAGCCCAGCACTTATTCACGGGGTTACCATCAGCGTTAAGCCTCTGTGCTTCCTGCTATGCAGATGGCCCTCCAGGACAAGGGGTGAGTGTCCTTCATGTCTACAGGGCCTTTCACAATGTCTGGCATAAGGGTACCCAGTGCAAGGGTGCTGGCTCAAATAAACAGAAAACAGATAGCAAGGAACTGATTCGGGAGGGCAGATGACGCTATTTGGGGCAGATGAAATTAAATGATCGATTTAGTTGGAAGTGAGACATTCATGTACATTTGTCCTTCAGGAAATCTAGAACTTTGGGTTTAAAGCATAAGAGAGAGAGTTTAGGGACAGAGTTGCAACTATAGCTTTTGAGTAATGGTAGGTGAATCAGTGCATTGCATGGGGAAGAAGAACGATATTGAAAGGAATTATGGAAAACAGGCTATTTAGCAAACAGAGAAAGGTGACTTTGCCAAATTGGGCCCAGAGGACGAGGCTCAGTAAGAAGGATTTAGCAGCAGGAAGGAAATCAGTGTGGTGTCATCAAGGCCATCAGAGGTTTGGATGACAGGAGGGACCTGTGTCCCATACTACAATATAGTAGAGTCAGCATGAGACTAAGCAGGGGCTCCTGGGCCTGAAAATTTGTTTCAACAGTATCTTTGATGGAGTCCAGTAATTTGTATTGACATCAAGAAATGAATGGCCTTCATTCTGCTGATCTACAGATCATATTTTGAACTTCCTTTGGTCTTAATCTGCTTGTGGGACAAAATATCTCTATGAAAGGGAAATTCAGAATGTGATATACTATTATAAGAAAAAATGGAATTTTACCAAAAAAAGTCATGCT
>VMDR010008358.1:0-36929 GCA_007922815.1 Macrotus californicus | reverse complement strand
GTTGTGGCTCTTCCTGTCCGTCCTCCTTCTCATCCCATCTTTGCCTGTTACACCTGTCACTCCATCCCACCCCTGTCTTAGCATGGCAAGGCACTGACCTGATGCATAATCACGTCTTGGCTGATGATGACCAATCAAGTCTAGACTCCTTGGGTCGTCGCAGTAGCCTTTCTCGTTTGGAGCCTTCAGACCTCTCCGAAGACTCTGACTATGACAGTATATGGACAGCCCATAGTTACAGAATGGGTTCTACATCTCGTAAGAGCTGTTGCTCATATATCTCTCACCAGAACTAATGCACTTCTGAGCTTTCTTAACAAACGCTTGTTGTATCGCAGCCTGCTTTTCTTAGATGTTTTCTTGCTGTTCCTTGTCTCTTTTATGTGATATTTTAACAACTTTTGAGAGCATTCCTGATATTTCCTATGTACTTTGTGGAGGCTTAATTGCCAATTCAAATATCCATTGGAAGTTACTTAACTGATTGTTGAAGGAGATGGTGAATTCACACAGCCTACACCTAAGGGTTCTTTTCTTAGTGAGTAGTGATGGTTTTAGAGCCCCAAATGGTGGTGGTTTTTTATTCTCAGTGTAGCAACTGTCTCATTTCTTTTTGGATACAGCTGTATGAACACTTTGATATTTTATACTGAAACCATACAGGTTTGTGGTCTAAGTGCCAGTAACATGGCGGAGACTCTGGCCTTGTATGTAGGGATCTAAATTTTTTATGCATCATGGACACGCTGGTCAAGTAGTTGTGGAGAGATAAGAAAAAAGCATGCAACAAAAGTACTGTAAGTTCACTTTAGGCAGCTGTGCTCTGAAGTGACCACGAAGAACCATGTGTTGGGCTTTGGGCCTTGGCAGCCCAGAAGAGCCTGTCTGCACCCTCTCAGCTCTGTGCCTGTCAGTGTGCCACGTATGGTCTTCTTCGTGCCCCACATTGGCCCCTGGGGTGGGAGTTCTCCTTGCCAAAGACCAAGTTACTGTCAGAGCTCAGACACTGTCATCACACCAAACTTTCCCTAATTGGAGTAATTTCTCCTAAATGGCACTCAGCAAGCCTGTACCATTCTACTGAAGGTTTAAAGTCCAAACTCTGAAGCATCTGGCCTCTGAAAGTATAGATTAGACTGCTTTCAGAGAGAGGCATGTGGTATACTTAAAGAGGCGAGTGCTTTGGCTTCAGTCACAGCCTGGCTTGCCCTGACATCCATCCTTACACTGCCTGTGATGTACACCTTGTTTGTTTCCAGCAGCTAGCTGCAGTGAAACTCCATTTACAGCAACCCTGTCCTATGTAACCCTCATTCCTCATTGTAATGGGGATGTCTGAGTCTACTGAAGATTTACCAAGTTGCCATGTAACTCACTTAATAGGAAATCTCAGATTGGGGCAGACTCCTCCACGTTCCTGGGATTTGTTGTAAGGAGATTTCACTGGCCTCACTCAAGACTAATTTCTGCTTCAGAAAGAACTGAATGTGACATGTTGCATTCAGTTGTAGCATCTGAATCCACATCTGGTCATTGCTAGAGGGGAAGAACTGTGTTCTCTCCCATGCATGCTATATTTGGTGTTAAATGAAACCTTAAGGTTGTGTTTTAAGTATTCATTAAACCAGCTTCAGAAAACAAGATGCCATTATAAATTGGGAGTAACATTTTTTCCTTTCTTCAGGGTGGCTGTAATTCCAGGTGGCTGTGAATGCTCTCTTCCCTCACCACACCTCCTTCGCCAAACCCATGCAATCAGTGTTCTGAACTCGTTTGCACAGAGACATCTCTGATGCACTGCGTCCTTGTTTCCTGGGAGCTGGGTCCTGTGGCTCACAAGCCCAGAGGTGCTAGTGAACAACTCCCGGCAGTAGCATATTGCTTAGAAAGTCAGACTGCTTCAGTGCTGCATGCAGTGAGGTCATTAGGAAAACTGATCATTCCAAGTATCTGTCTGTGTCCAGGCTTATGCCGTCTGGAGATTTCCTATTTTTATATTAATTAGTATAAATAAGAAAGCTGAGGAGTAATCTTTTAAAATTCGAGCCCCCTATTAGCTCATGGTAGAGATAGGGTTTATATGTGTTAAGCCAAATAGCAAATGGAATTTTTGGAGAACTACTGAGTTCATATGCTTACTCAATATCATGCAAGGAATTTGGAGGCAATTTTGTTTTATATCATGTAGAGTAGTCATCTTTTCTATTATTAATAGAACATTTTTTGTTTGCTTTGAGACTATAATAATTGATGCATTGGCCTTGATGCCTTTGCCATGCCTTAGTAAACTTGGGTTGCCTACGTCATGTGCTATGTATACCACAGCATTGAAGTACAGTTGCTGCACTTAGAGTTTTAACACTAAGTATCATTTGGGTTGTCTTAATGAGACATTGTCATTTTCTATACACCAAAGTTTTGACACTTCCCCATCATCCCCTTTTGTACCAGTTAAAGCCATTTGGATGATTTTTGTTGATGCCAAGATCACTGCACAGTAACAACCTGGCTTTTTGTTTGTTTGGATTTGTTTTGAATGTCTGGCACCATGAGCTCTTGTGACCTGGTTGGAAGTAGTAGTGCCACAGGCCTGAGACCAGTTCTTGTGTGGCAGTGGTGATGAGGCATCTAAAGGGCCGTATTTTTACTTCTGTGGAACTTCAGTCACACTGAAATAGTATTTTATGTTTATACAATTCTGTAATATCTATGTGTACAGTTAGTATTACAATGAAAGGATGAAGAATCTGAACTAGACGGTAGGTTTAAGCCATTATCAGGCCCTTTGCAAATGGCCTAAATGGTGTTCCCATTGGATTAACTTGCCACAAGAATATAAGCTATATTAATTGTGTTTTGCTTAAAATTGCCAAAACACAGTAATATGTATATAGTGGTAAAAGACCTGGAAAAAATTTATATATTGTGCTTTTTATCTGTGAATGGGAAAGCCATTTTTAGTGGGTGACTGCCATTTGAAGACTCAGTTGGATGTATACCTGAATGTTGCATTGTATTGTACAGTATCATATTATTGTTTGTGGTTGCATATGGCAATGAAGTGTTTGTTTTATTTAAAAAAAGACATCTGTTATGTACAGTTGAAATAAATTTTGCCTTTGCTAGCCTGTGGCTTTTAATATTTGTTACGCGGGGGGCGGGGGAGTAGCATAGCTTGTAGTTCAATACAATTTGGCTGTTCTCTTGAATGTTGTCTTGGAAGGCCAGGGAGTAGAGCCCTCTCTCTCTGCCTTGATGGAAAAGCTTGTACTTCTTAGGTTAAATGTGTCTTAAACAATGCAAGGTCACTCCTTGTACATTTTTATATCATCTATTTTCCTCTTTTTTTTTTTTTTAAACAAGTTTGCAATCACTGGGAGGTTTGTCTTCAGAATGAAGCATTCTCATTTTGGTTTGGGGGAAGAAGCTGTGCATGCATAAAGAGAAAAAAAAGCTCAACTTTAGTAGTTTTGTATTTAGACGAAGGTCAGTTTTTTTTGTTTGTTTTTTAAAGTGAATGCAGAGCTTACCAGGAAAAGCAAAATGAGAGGAGAGGAAAAGACGTATCTGTGCCAGTGCAGGGCTAGGACAGGCTGCAGATGATGAACAGGCACAAATCACTCTTCAAAGAGAGTCTTCGCATCTTCTCTTCCTAAGAAAAATAAATTGGAATCTCATAAGTAACAAAGTGGCCCTTTGTAGAGACTTTTTAAAGTAGATTTTAAAAAATGTAATGTTTTACTTTGCTCTGAGTATTATTTTAATTTCAGTTTAGTACAAGTCAGGGTTGTTAAACTCAATTTCACCGGGGGCCACATCAGCCTCGTGGTAGCCTTTAAAGGGCCGAATGTAGAGCTCCTTGCCTTTAGTGAAGGAGTAATTACATTATACAGTCCTAGAATTATATTCGGCCCTTTGAAGGCGACCGCGAGGCCGATGTGGCCCCCGGTGAAATTGAGTTTGACATCCCTGGTATAAGCAGATGCAGATACTAGAAAGATTATGAACTTAAGAAGTGAATTTTGCTACAAATGTACTAGATCAGTGGCCAGATAGGCAGACGTTCTTTTCTGATAAACTATTCATAGGCTTTTGGTGGATCCAACTCGCTCGTGTACACACACGTACCATATGCAAGCCCTGGATTTGACAGACGTGTGTTGTGAGATCAGGCACCTAAACAGTGCTCAGCCAGTCAAGACGATTGTGCTCTGGGGCTTGAACCCTGCACTTGCTGCCTGGGCAAGTCATCTGTCTATAAAGTGGAAATGTTTGATCAATCTTTGTTTCTCAAACTAAGGCCCATAGTTCTCTGGGGGCTCTGAATGTTTAAGGGGGCAGGGTTCTAAGATTTGGGGATCTGTGACAATTTTAGAGGGCAAGGTTCAGAGCATGTCTCCAGCTTCTGGATCACACTTCTGAGTTCGCCCCAGGGGCTCCAGTGCCTACTGGCTCTCCAGCTGTGTGGTGCAGTGTGACCCCTGCTGGTGGCAGTTTGGAACCCTTGTTGCCTGTTTGTCAGCAGCCATAGTGGGGGCTGGATCCCCTAAGCATGTGCAGACAAGTTTAGGAAATGCTGGATTGGTGCTAAGTGTAAATTATTTTTTCTTTATATTCCCCCCATATTGAAGTGCACTAAAACCAGCCAGCATTTGTGTGTATGTATTTTAGTCTAGTCTAGCACTCTTCAAATTGTTACCTGGAAAACTGCAAAATGTGTAGTATTGATGCTGAAGAAAGAGTTCAGTGCTCAGGTGAATGAAGGAGTTGCTGAATTAAAGTTCAACAGGTATCTTTACTGTGAACCTTCTGAGAACCTTAAAGTATGCACTGTGAATCTTTAAAAAGTAGCTGTAGCAGTCAGCATTTTCCACAATGATGTGTTGCAGAAATCCCTGGTAACTCCTGTAAAACACAGATTTGGGGAAACACAGTTCTTGAGGGTACTACTGGCACCATCTTGAACCTGTTCATCTGTGTCGCAGGCCTTTTAGAGGATTTCAATAAAGCGATAGAACGTTTTGGGTAGTTGTGCTTTTAAATTGTTTTTCCAACCTAAGTAATTCATAGGTATGCTGCGATACCTCTGCAAATATTTCAGTAGTCTTTGAGGTCACTTGTAAAATCTGTTTGCTTTCTAAAACTTTGTTCTTAAATAGTGAACTTACTTATAAATCTGGCTGGAGAATATTCCTTTATTGTTTTGTGGAAAGACTAATGTTTTTTCAGTCATCTTAGAAAAATATGGTATACTGAATCTAGGCAGATTATTAGCATCCCATCGATTTCTCTGGAGGAAATAAATAATACTCATTTATACGCCTCCTGGCTCACGATCAAATCTGTGAATGCCATTTTTTTTACATTGGCATTTACATGTTTCAGGAATCACACAGTTTGGCATATTGGTCTGTAGTATTCTCAAACTTAATGTTTTATAATATGTTGTTAAATTCTTCCTGTGTACTTTAAGTGTATTAAAGATCAGAGCCGTGTCATGCATGTGCAACTGTTGTACCAGTTCTTACAGGTTTTAATTTCTCTGATAAATGTACATAATGGAATTTAACACTTTTATCTTTATGAATTCATCGGGTAAAAGACATTTATGAAATGTAATTTTAAAATTAATCCTCAGAACACCTCTGCAGAGGTGTGGTTTTGTTCTTCTATTTTACCAGTAATGGAATTGTGTGGCTCAGTGTGAGTGAGGGCCGTGAGTTGATTGAGGATTCCCACAGATGGGGTGTGGGTGCGAGTTAGGTAGTCCTGGCACCTCTGCAGGACAACTGAATGCTATCTGACCCACTTTACAAAGTAGACATCCCTTGTGATTGTATTTTATGTTATTTGAACATTTTAATGCTGGAAACATAATATAAGTAGGTTGCCTAGGAAGCTAGAAGATGCAAAAATAATTGAAACGCATAGAAGTTAATATTCCCTCAAGTGCTGTTATATAAAAATACTTTCAACCTCTTGTCTGATTAATCCATTTGAAGCTTTGTATTACAAACTGAATGTGACAGATACACAACTGATAACTTTTTTGATTTGACTGTAACACAGTCAACAACTGTTTGGACTCAAAGCAGATACCAGTTGGAAAATTTATGAGCCATCTAAATTGTCTGATGTCATCAGTTTTCTTCACAGCACAAATTAAATTTGTTTTCTACATATCCGAATCTTTATGAATGCTTTTCTGTTCTTCTAGGAAAATAGCACATGAATTAAGTTCCTTATAAAAATGTGGGTAACATTTGCATTTGTTATCAGAAGCACAGGATTCTCCGCAGCCTCCAGAATTTTTTAGCTGGCTGATATCCCTGTACTTCCTCAGTAATTTGATTCACACGCCCGTTTCCTTCTTAAGCAATATTTCTCCAAGTAACCCAGATGTCCCACCAGCACTCCCCGGTAGCCCAGAAAGGCCTAGAAGAAGACATGCCCACACACTGTCACAGTGCCACAGTACCTGGAGTAGGCCGTACCCGGGGGAGTGGGGGGGATTATTGCCAGCATAATAATGTCTTTAAAGAAGTGTCCCTTTCTGGGACCATGTCTGGAAGGACATTAGCCTGTGTCTAAAAGTAATTTCCTGGCTCTGCAGGCCACTGTGTGAAAGGGTAGAGTGTGGCCTTAATCGGGGTGGGGGGCGGGGCGGTGGGTGGTTATGAGCGACCAGTGCTGCCTCCTGCCTGACAGTGACAAGATCTGCTGGTCCAGGATGTGCAGCGTGGTGTGAACACAAAAACACTAGCAGAGGGTCGTCTTTGAAATCATATTTGACAAACCCATGTACAGACATACTTCTATATACCAGCTCATTAAGGCTTGTGACAAAATTCTAAGTACGGCATTTGATTGTAATACTAAAGTTATTTTCAGTACACAGAAAGGCCCTTCCCCATTATTGGTATAAAAAATATATGTGTAGAAGCTTGTACTGTGTAACATAGAATTGTATTTGCTTACCCAGAGCTTAATTTTCTTACATCTGAGATAACAAAGGAGAAAGTCAGCATCTTAATTTTGTGCTGTTCTGGACCTTACGATCTCCCAGTGTGCTTGTATTAGACACCTTTCCCAGTCTGTGAGGCTGGGACAGCGGTCATTTTGCAGACGTCCAAGAGGCAGTAGGGAGAGACTGGCCAAGGCCCCAAGGCCTGTAACACCAGTCCTTTCCCCGTGCGTGCTGCCATGGGAATGAGAGAGGCACTCTCTGGACGTCAGTGATGTTTTATGATGCCTTTTCTCATCAAGCTTTGTTAGTAATTGTTAACCTTGTTCCATTCAGAGGAG
The DNA here is from genome assembly GCA_007922815.1 of Macrotus californicus. Taxonomy (NCBI): domain Eukaryota; kingdom Metazoa; phylum Chordata; class Mammalia; order Chiroptera; family Phyllostomidae; genus Macrotus; species Macrotus californicus. The sequence goes on along the minus strand of VMDR010008358.1, from coordinate 29,624 downwards.
GAAAAGCTTACAGTACGGTACTGATGAAACTATTCTTTAAAATCAGCCTATTAAAACATTGTTGTTATGCTGAATGTTCCCATAATACAAGGATGTAAAATAAATGCTATCTTATAATTTGATGAACTTTTAGGAAGGTAAATTGAAGATAAACCAGGAAAAACACGATCGAGCAAGTTGAGCCACCATCTCCGTAATTAGTACATGTCAGACTGAAGTGTGTTTTTCGATGGAGACACGTTCATCACAATGCCCCTCGCAAGTGCTTGTGTTCTCTGGCAGACTGTTCCTCAGTTGCATCCGATGATACTTGTCAAAAATGTAAACGATACATGGCCTACTGTTATATAACTTTTAATATTTTCTTTAAGAAAAGATGATTTTCTTCCTTGTATACTTAAGTAAGATTTGATTCTCCTTTTTCACCTTTTAAAATAAATATTTGGGTTTCACAGTTAATTTGTAAAGCACCTATTTTGTGGCAAACATTTATTGAGACACTGTCCTAGGCAAACTGCTATGCCTTTAACTGTCATGACGGTGTTAAATGTTTTAATTGCCAGTTTTTTAAGTTTATTAAACACTGAGTGCATATGTACTTCATAGTCTGACACATCTTTCTATGATTCCTGGGATGTGCCAGTTTGGTTGATTTGGCTATTTATTCCCGAATACCCAGGGCACTATAGGGTTACAACCTTAACTTAACTGCCTGTGCAGAAATTCAGAGTTTAATAGATCCATAGTCCAGAATGGAAACTGAAGCATAATAAATTAGAAAAAGACTTTTCCTCTGTAATGCTTTAGGGATGAAAAAGACAGGGTTCAGTAGATGAAAATAGAGAAAATTGGTAAAAATTGCCTTTCCCTGTTTTATATAGAAAGTAATTTTTAATGCACAGTCCCTGGAATTTAATATTAATATTCAAATAGTATGGTATGGTTCTTTTTAGTTTTACTATGGTATTCACCTGTGGGTTTTTTTTTCAATGATGATAGGTTCACGTAAAGAGTCTGCTCCACAAGTTTTGCTTCCAGAAGAAGAAAAAATTATAGTTGAAGAAACTAAAAGCAATGGTCAGACAGTGATAGAAGAAAAGTAAGATGTGTTCCAGTGTTTTAAAGGGTGGTGCGCGTGGAGTCGGGGGGTGGGCTGGGGCGGGAGGAGTGGTCCTGGAGTCAGGAAAGTCCCTGGAGGGCTGGGGTATGGCTTCAGAAACTGTAACTTTGTGTCCTCATAGACCGGAGTTAACACTGACCAGGCTCTAACGTCCCACAGAAAGGAGTTGATTGTTCTGAAGTATATGAATTAGAAGAGCTTTATTTTGCCTGGCGGCGTCGTGTCTCCTGGCAAAGTGCTTCTCTGTCCTCTTCAATCCTCATCCTTGTTCAGGTTTCATTCCATTTTGTGTTCTAGGAGTCTTGTTGATACTGTCTATGCATTGAAGGACGAAGTCCAAGAGTTAAGACAGGTGAGTGATAATCAGTTCTTTAATCTTTTTTTTTTTTTATGGGAGGAAAAGAGGAGAATACTATATTGAAAATGAAGTCAGTTAATCCTTAAGCAAATTATTGGGTTGGCCAAAAAGTCCATTTAGTTTTTTCTGCAAAATAAAAGACATTTTTCATTTTCACCAATAATTTTATTGATTTGGCTATTTTGAGTTTGTCGACTATCTCCTGCTATTGGCTTCTAGTGGGTAGAAGACTGGGGAGCTGTTTAACATCTTCCAGTGCATCAGACAGCCCCACAGCAAAGCATATTTTGGCTACAATGTCAGTAGTACCAAGAAACTTGGCAAACCACTTTGGACATGTTCGATCAGTCATAGCACCTTCTCTACACACCGCACAAATCTTTTTTTGCATTTCAGTTTTTACTTTTCTTGAAATAATAAAGCATATTACACTGAAAATGAATGTTGCATATCTTCTTCCATCTCCAATATTAACCCTTTCGGTACGGGTGCCAGATATATCCGGCGCCCATCTGATGACCTGTGTGGACGAGTGCCGGATATATCCGGCATCCATCTGTATATAATTTTTATAAATTTTACTTATATAATTGATAGAATTTTATATAACTATCTCTTAGTATTAAAGTTACAAACAACACTTGGAAAAAAGCATTGTTTTATTAAGCATAGATCTTATATAAGGTTAGGAAAGTCTTCACACAAAGGAGGACTGACCATGTGCTATGTGCGCGTTTTCAGCGCGGCACCTCGTACAGCGGGAGTGTCGTGGTGGAAAGAGCGCTCGTACTGAAAGGGTTAAAATAGTTGCACAAAAATTCACCAGTTTTGATAAGTTTTTTCTTACAATGCACGCTGATAGGACAGCTGTCACAATATAGTCTAACAAAATTATTTTGAATGAAGTTAAAGACACCTACTCACTACTAGAGCCACTGTATGGAAAAAACAAAATGGACTTTTGGCCAACTCTATAACATAGAAAGGAAATCCTGCCTTTCAGAATTTCAGTAGATCAAATCATCAGTCTTCTGTAAATGTGATAGACCAGGAAATAAATCTTTAAAGGGACTTGTTTAAACTCTGTCTTTTTACTATACTATTTTTGGCATCAGAAACCATCTCAAATTCTGATAGAATAATTATTTAAAATATCTAAAATTCCAACTAGTTAAAAGGTTTATTAACTACCTACTGTGACTCTTCTCTGCCACTTTCTGGTGTAATGCATGGTCCTTGTTCTTGAGAAACCAAAACAGCAAGTCAGAGGAAATGTATTTTGTGTTTGTACATTATATGTACAAATGGCTTTGGTCTCCAAAGGAGTCGTAAGTGCTGCCCCGCTAGAGGGGACGCCGAGCAGAGGCGGGAGCACAGTGTGGTCTGGGGTCGGACACGGGCTCAGAGCTGTCCCTCTCAGCCATCCTCAGCAGTGTCCAAGGCCATTTCCAAGTGCTTTCCTTCCCCTGAGGGGTTCCTGGGTTTGTGCTTCACCAGTGGCGGTGGGATACCTCTTTGTGTATGCATCTTCTCCATGCGGAGGAACGACTGGGTGCAGGCTGTACGGAAGTAGGCTCTCATTCATTCACTTGTATATTCGTTCAGTTGCTGTTACTTCCATTCTTACATAACTCTGTAAGATCCTTACAAATGTGCAAAGGGTAGGTGGGATGCAAGTTGTTTCTTCCGCTGTTTTCAGCCATGTGCTTACGGTATGTCATACAGAGATTCTTTCCTTCGATAGCTGGAATTTAAATTGTAAGAGATGTTAGGGCTGTTTCTCCATCCGTGATTTGCCTGGGTCCCCAGGAACAACTGTGTGGTAAGGAGCCCCGAGTGTTCAGACATTCAGACAGTCCTGTTGAACACACTCATGGCCACAGCGCAGGGCAGATGCCAGCCCAGGATTTCAGTTGGTGAGGCTCCCAAGTCTCCTGGGGGCACGAAAGTCCTCTCCAGGGCCAAACACAGTGAATGCCCTGTCTGCTTCATTTACAGGATAACAAGAAGATGAAGAAATCTCTGGAGGAAGAACAGAGAGCCCGCAAAGAGCTGGAAAAGCTGGTGAGGAAAGTTCTAAAGAACATGAACGACCCTGCTTGGGATGAGACCAACCTCTAAGGAACGTCCTTGGTTCTTTCTTAAAGACCAGTTATGAAGCCAAGTTGGGAGCCCCGTGACCCCGGCCGATGTGACATTCAGGACCGCAGGGCAGGGCTGATGGAAGTTGTCTGCTTTCTGTGCATACAAAAGCTGGGGTCCATCACACCAATAGATACAGTCACATTGTCCCTGAAGAGCCCAAACATGAGGCGTAGACACTGAGGGCGAGCTGCGTTAATCTTACTCTGGTAACATCTTAATTACCTCATTTTGCAATAAGTGCAGTGACTGACTACAAATCCTGGTCTTTCAGGCTTTTATTGAATATATATAAATATTATATATACATGTTTCTTGTGAATACCCCATTTTGAATGCATATACATGGTTGTTACATCTGGGCTGACACCCACGCTAGGACATTCTCCCCACTAATTTTCTGGTCCTGTGAACTAGAAGTGGTGTTAGTGCACACATGGACGGCAGAGGCGCAGAGGGCGCCCGGATGGCTCTTGGTGGATGCCTGAGTGCTCTCCACCACCGCAGTGTCCACAGTGCTCTAAAAATACTGCCCACTTTGGTATGCCTAACTAATTTAACCTTATTTATAGCTGCAGAGACACTTTAATGCCATTTGAAACTCTTCTGTTAAAGCAGTATTGCAGTCACCAACGTAGGTGGCTCTGAGTGCCACGCTCTGGCTGATTGAGGGAGAGTCTGGGCCTCAGCCAAGAATCCGAGGGAGTCCCACACATACCACCATGTCCAGCTACAGGTGTACCCTCTTGTCTGCTTCTTGTGAACGCTGTGATCATCAGAGTGTGCTTACTGCACTTGGAGAGATCATAACAGACTTTTATATGTAGACTAGTTCAATGACTTGACAAAGTGCACTGTTTTGTCCTTCCCTCAAAAGAGAAAGCTTCACTAGAACCTGTAAATAAAATGTATTATTACATATCACTGCAGCTGATGAAGACGAGTCGAGGTGATGCTGTGAGCTGACCTGGCTGGGTAGGATTTGTCAGGCCAACGTCTTTGAGCTGTGTTTTACCGCAGAGTGCAGCAAGCATCACTGCAGTGCTCACTGGGAAAGAGAAGTGTTTCCCTCTTCCAGCAAGAGTAAAGCAATAGCCACCTTAAATTCCACCTAAGTAACGAATGTTTAAATGTGGGTCCGTTCCCGCCCCGTATCCAAATGTGGCAGAGCCAACGGAGGAGGAAGCCCGTCCTAACTCTGGCTCTGCTGACCCCTGGGCCAGGGGGCTCAAGATGCCTCAGCAGCCTGGGCAGGAAGATCAGCCGTGGAGTCCAGCTTGCCCTTCTGCCTTGGAGAGAGGAGCACAGTGTCACAGGGAACTGTCCTTTCCATTTCCCTCTTGTAAAGAGGTTGTTTTAAAGTGAGAGAATTTCATAGAACAGATGTTACATCTTTAAAAAGGAAAATCTCAGCCCTGTGTGTTAGAGACTTCTCAGAAATACCTGTTTGGCTGCAAGTGTGACATTTTGTTTGCAATATTTTATTGGTCAAGTGATCCTTTAATTGCGTTGGAATCTTCTGATGCCTATGAACTGGGCAACTTGGGAACTACTTGGTTTTCTGATTGTCCATGGATCTTGTTCCATGCCCATGCTAATCAGTCCCTGTCCTCACACATCTCCCTGCCGAAGGTGGTCACTTGAGCTGGCCCCCTCCAGGCTGTATCTGGGGCCCAGTGTTGCCTGCCCACACTTGGCCTTTCGACTAGAATTGCCAACCTTCTGTACTTAGCATTTGCTCATTAGTGCTAGGGCTAGAAAAGTTTGTGTGTTTTTTGGTAAGCCCTGTTTTGACGGTAGTATTTTTTTTTGGTGATGCATAAGACATTGCAGTGAAAAACAATTAAATTTGAGTGTACTGAAGTTTGCTATCTTAAGCATATTTTACCTCAGGAACAACATTCGTCACCTGATCTCTCCACCGCTTTGGGACGACAGTGTTGCTGTCAGCACCCCGGACGGGTCTCTTACAGAACCTGCCTTAACTGTTGATTAAGCGACAGGTGAGAACACCTGAGTTTTCACTGTCCCTTCCCCTGATGGAGGGTGAAGGCTGAGATGCCTCTGTAATGCATTACCTTTTCTTCCCGTGGATCCAATATTTTACTAAGCTTTTTAGGGAGCAGAGAAAATGCATCTGAGAGCAATTCTTTCTACAGACCTGCTCTGTTTTGTACATACATTTCTCCATGTGACCTTCTGAGGGGTTGGGGATTGACGGGAACAGTGAAAGGGCCACCGTTTACCCGGAGGGTCACTTCTCTGCTCTCACCTCTCATGGACGAGGACACGAAGCCATTCCTACCCTGAGATGTGAAGCACTTTCAGTCCCACATGATGCTGAGATGTGGCATCGGAAGCTCTGTCCACTGTGCTTTGCGGTGCGTGTGCCTGTCCACATGCGCCAGGGTGTCCGGGCATCGGAGACCTCCTGGCGCTGTGTGGGCCTCCTGATGTCCCTCACTTCTTCCTGTCTCCAGGACATACAGTCCTCATTTACAGCTGTGGGGACACTTCACGTAAATGCCACACTGTCCTGGCACTGACTACTTATGCTACGTTGTTGTAATTATTAAACTGATTATTTTTCTTACGTTACAAATATGTCACTTTTTTTTCCACGATGTGTTTTTGTGTGTGTATGTTACCTTTACATTTTATTTTGACTGTTTTATATATTTTAATTATGCGGTATATTTTTGACGCTGGGAAATATCATACTTGCCTTTAAACTCTAGGGTTTGTGAATATTTGAAGATACAAGATTAGAAAGAGGAATTGATGTTAGGTGTGCCCTCCACTTTGCCTGTCATTGTAGAATGACTGTGGTCCTGGAAGATGCTCAGTAAACCATGTTTGGGGTTGAATAAGTGAAAGATTTTTCAAGATTCCCGTTGGCCCTTAACAGAATGTCATGACAGCACAAAAGATTGCATGTCCGTCACTAGTGTTGCCCTTCCCGGACGCTCCCTGCAGGCAGGGCCTCCCTGTCCAGGTAAGAGGCTGGAGAACAGTGGTCAGGGAAGAAAACAAGCCACGAGTGAAAGTGCCAAACTGAGGGCTTGTAGGATGTTCTTCCCTCTCAGAATCTCCACCCTGAAACCTATGGAATAGAGCTGATCGCACACTCATCTCAGTCATTATGGTTTTCTGTTTGATAACTTAGTAACTACTATTTTGTCGTCTTTCTGCCAGATTTTTGGGAGACGAATGATGGGTTGGATATCTTGCAGGAAAATCATTCTGTCTTCCTGCTGGCATAACTAGCACCTGTGTGGTGGTTGACATTTTTCACAGTCCTCTAACACTCCAACTCTGCAGGAGGCAGGCTGCAAAGGTAGTGAGGACATATCCAGGCCACCCCTGCAGCTGTGAGTGATGGTGCATCCCAGTCCAGATCTCTGATGGGACAAGGGAGCCTGAAGCTGGAAGCCCCGTGTCCCTGCTGGACGTGGGGTGACGGGTGTCTCTGGAAGGGAGTTTCTGAGCACAAGATGAAGCAGCCTCTGCCTAGCATGTCCATGCGCTGGGCTCTGCTCACAGCCGCCTGGGGTGCAGTGACTATAGGCTGGGGCGGGCAGTGGGGGCCAAGGACCCAGATGCAGCTGGTGCCCAGAGTTTAGAGGATTTCCATTTCTGACCAAAAGGAGAAGCATTAAAATCACTGGTGTTGAATTGCATTGTGAATAGAATGCATGTTAGACTCTGATTTGTATTGTTCGTCTTTTGGGGGGCAGTTTAGGCATTTATTTTCCTAGCTGGTTTTTAATTATAAAATATCTGTTCATAGGGAAGACACAAACTACCCGAGGATATAAAGTAAAAAGAGTATTTCCCTCCTAAAACCTTCTTTCACAGAAGGAACCAATGCGATATGTCTTACGTGTTCTTCTGTTTGTTCTTTTGGGCAAATGCAAATGCATGTAGTTGTGTGTGTATGTACAATTTTGTTCCCCACAAACGAGGTCAAACTATAACTTACCTTTTTTAAAAACCCATGTGGGAAAAATAATAGCTACATCAAAAAAATTAATTCCAGGTATATTAAAGACCTACATATGAAAAACAAAACTTGAAAATTTTAGAAAGAAATACAGCATTTTTATGACCTTTGGGCTTTGACAGCTACAAAAATACTCTGGGTTGAATGGATTGCGTTTACCTTGGGCACTCGGTGCTTGGCAGGGCTGTTCCTGCTGCAGGAGTGCTCCACTGCGCGTGCTGGTGCATACCACCGTCAGCTGTGTGAATGTAGCTGTGATTACCCCTAGGACCGGTTTGTGCACTTTTTAGACTTTGACAGAATTTGCCACATTCCTAGAAGATGTTTCAGAAATGGCACAGTTTTACACTTCGAGTTTTTCAGAAAAGGAATCGAGGTAGTAAATGCTATGTGAAACTTGTGCTTCGTTCCCCTCTCTTTAATGAACACGCTGTTGGGAGAGAAGGTGTGGTCTCTAGAAATGTGCGTGTTTTTGTCCCTAGTCTCATCACATTGTATGTAGCAGTAATTCTCTTCATAAAGCAAATAAAATGAGCCCTCAGTCTACCACCATGAACTCAGGTCTAGCTTTGCCCCTCTCCTTTCCAAATGCCTCTAAAACAGGTTTTCATCCAGTGGAGGGGCGGGCAGGCTGCTTTCCTCCCCAGTTCCTGGATGCTGACAGAAAATGTCAGTGCCTGGCCCCAGGCAGAGGGGCGGGTGATGAGGGTGTGGTCTGAGAGCCACCCAGCACCCTGAGCAGTCACTGGGGAAGCCGCAGACCAGCTGGCTGATCTGTGGGGTCTTCCACGGGTCTTCCACGGGTCTGCGTGCCCCCAGTGTTTGCTATTCTGATAGGCAGGTGGAAGAGGACTTGAAAGCTGGCCTGCGTGTCTCAAGCTCAGATGCTGTGCCCCTAAGAACACCTGTGCCCATTGCAGTTGCTGAGGGTTCTCATTTCTCAGATGTGTCTGAGTTTTAAAGATGTCAAAATTGTTTAAGCAGTAAGGAGAAGGTGAGATGAAATACGGCTTTTTATTTTTATACCTTTTTGGTCGTTCTGTCTCCAGCTCTCAGTGGCTACTTGAAAACCTCTTTCTTAAATGTGACATGACTCTGACCAGATTTTGTAAAAAAAGAAAACCCCACCAGTGTCGCACTGCCTGCTCACACTGTTCTCGTTTCAGAAGAAGGGTGAGCCCTCGGCCTAGCCAGCACCCCTCGCGGTGCCTCTCACCTCCTTAACCTCACGTGCCCTTTTATTCCTCTTTCCCAGACACTACCACTGAACAAATCCTTTTCCTGGTACTGTTGTGTTTTTTCACTGTGGAAATGTCAAGCATAGGTGAAAATGTAGTAATGGTGACCGCTTTAGGAGTCAACATTCCGAGCCACGTGCCCCTGGTGTGGTCAAGGACTGATTAATGTTACAGTGCTGTCATTGTGCCTGCGGGGCTGCTGCAGGAGAGACCAGTGGGCTCTGGTCCCCTCGGTGCCGAGGAAGCCTCGGTCTCCTTGTAAACACGGCAAGTTGCATCCTCTGGCTTTGAAGCATGCTTTCACAAAGCTGCTTTAATTTCATGGTTTCACCCGGCCACCAAATGATTCCTTTCCTCTCAATAGACCCGGAAGAACGTGTACACGTTTCAGCTTCTGCCCCCGTCGCCTGCCCAAGAAGACATGCTCCTGTTTTGGTGCTTGTCAGGTGACCTTGCTTGTGTCTGCAAATGGCGCAGATTTGTACACACAGCCATTCCTGCTCCCTCATGCTGCTGCTACCCAGATGTGCTCACTGGTGTGTTCTCTGGGTCTGCCTTGCCCCTCCCTGCCCTTGGGGACAGTCTGGAAGTCCTGTGCCTGTGATGATTTTATGGATTCCCTCTTACCCCTTGAGGTCCAGGTGGCATCTGCTTTTCTCCTCATCGCAGTCCCATCCCCTCATCCTCTGCTTGCCGTGCCTTAGTGCTTACTTGTGGCTGCCTTGGGGAAGGACTGAGTGAAGGACCTAAAGGTAGGTTGCCAGGAGAACCTGTACACACCTGCAAATGATGTGCACATTCTCTGTTGCCATTGGGTTCAGTCTTCCCTTTTGAGCTTTTGAAATTTTTTAAATCTTTATAATTGTCATCTTTGTGATGCTGGAATGTGCTCACCTACAGTGAGCACAGCTGTTGCCCTTCCCAGGAGGGCAGGGGTAGGGGGTGCCGACTGGTAGGGACAGACTCCCCCAGGAAGCCCACGTGACTGTCCCTATCAAGAGGGTTTTCAGCAAGCCTGTGGGACTGCAGCTCTGAAGCCAGGCCCTCTAGTCAGCTTGTCAGCTGCACGGCTGGCCAAGGGGCCAGATGCTGCCCTGTCCCTGAAAACTGCCAGCAGCAGCACAGGACAAAATGCAGTGCTGCCCTTCTAAAAAGTTACCTTCTGCAGGACACCTTTCCCATACACATGCTGGATGCCAATCATCTGAGCTCTGCCTGGGCTGAGGTGGATGCTGTTTTAATTTCCTTCTTGGATGCAGTATTTAATTAACTTGATTTAATTTATAAACAAAATGGGTTGGCATTTAATAACTGAAAGGAGGTAGTGGCAACTCCTGAATATGGCAACACTGCAAAATTAAAAGCTGGCGGCTGCACTTGTTCAGGGAAGCCCCGCTCTGTGACAGTGGTGCGTGAGGTCTGTCAACAGAGCTGGCGATCAGCTGTCACTGTACAGCTGATGGGTTGGGCTGGCTGTCTTGTGATGTGTAGTTGACAGAGACAGAGACAGGAGGGTGGGAATGATTGGGGCTAAGACCACACTGGCCTGTGGGCCCAGGCCTGAGGTGGCCCATAGTGCCCGAGGGGAACCAGGAGTCAAAGACCCTTGTCTGACCAAGGCCCACCTGTAATCAACAGGCTTTGGCCGTATTGTCTTCTAATAGCCATAGTACACAGGTGTTTCTTCTCTGGCTATTGTCCCAGCAAAATCACTAACACATTGTGCTAGTTTCTCATTGCTGCTGTAAGGTATGCCACTAACTGGGTGGACCCTAACAGAACCTGGTTCTGTCTCAGTTGAGGCCAGAAGTCCGAAACCAAAGCGTTGGCAGGGCCACGCTCCCTCTGCAGGCAGAGGGGAGGATCCTCCCTGCCCTTGCCAGCTTGTGGTGGTTACAGCAGTCTGGTCTTCCTTGTCTTGTGGTCCTGAGGCTCCAATTTCTGCTTCTATCGGCAAATGGCCATCTTCCCTCTGCGTGTGTGTCTTCACAAGGCCACTACCTCTGTGTGTCTATTTATCTCTTCTTAGTAGGACACCAGTGGTATTGGATTAGGGCCCACCCTGAGTATGACCTCATCTTGACCTGATTGTATGTGCAAAGACCCTATTTCCAAATAAGGTCATATGCACAGGTACAGGCATCAGGAGTTCAACATGTCTCTATTTTTTGGTGGGAGTTGGGGCACAATTCAACTCATAACAGTAGGGAAAAGTAGGTGAGAGGACTCTCACCCCTGGGCATTGGCCCAATCCCCTCACTCTAACCTGAGTACCTGCCCTTCCAGAAGTGAGGCCTCGGTGTTGCAATAGGTTGTTATTTAAATTCCATTAAGGTGTTAACTAATGAAGGGTTAGTAGTTGGAGTCCTCAAGGTTGTAATGGATCCCAAGGTGCTTTTCCTATTTCAGAAAATCCATGGCAACACCTACATTTTCCCATGGGAAGATGACACAACTCACTACAGCAAAAGTCTTGCTCTTAGCTAAAAGAAACTCGTAAATGCAGTTGCTGGTTATCACATGGGAGCAGGACTTAGGGCTAATAAAGGGAGAGATGAGCCCTGGCCTCTCTGTCTTCTCCTATCGTGGAAGTGGACAGTGGCTTCAGGTGCTGACATGCCTGGGAGGGGGGAGGGGGGTCTCCCTAAACAGTGGCACTCTGCGGGTTCTGGCTGCCCAGGTCGGGGTGAAGTGGCATCTCCCTTGTCCTGTGGCCCCAGGTGGATTCTGATGGTGGAGGGGGAGTAACCCTTCTCTTTTCTCCTCCTGGTCCTACCAACCCCACGGTAGGCTGCCTGCCTCCCCGCCCCTGCCCCAGAGCAGTCTCCCACACTGTCCCCTAGTTGCCCCGTCTTGTCTCTGTTTTCACTGGAATAAAATCCTTGGGACTCTCTGGTCCTCTTTTGCCTCTTCCTGGAAGCCTGTTGTGAGCATCCTCCTGCCACCGAAGGACTTTCTCAGCCTCCTGGTGCGAACTCCAGCCTTAAAGGACCACACTTGACTCCCTGTCTCTACGAATTCCCTGAAAGCTTGTTGAGAATGAACCCCTCCCATAGATTCACCCTTTTGCTCTCATTCTGTTCTTGCATCTCTTCCCTGCTTAAATCCTGCCAGAACCACCACCCTTGTCTTGCAGAAACCTCGACCTGGGTTAAATCCAGTGTCCCTGCTCCTTGCCCCAGTAGTCCAGCGAGTGCGGCACATCAACCAACAGTCATGCCTGCTCCCCTCGGTGGTGGTCTCTTCACTTACCCATCCTGTAACTCCTCGCTCTCATCTGGTCCAGGCACCTGTGATCTTCTCTTCTCGAAGATTAGCTTTCTTTTCCTGTCTCTGGAACACCATGCCACACTGCGCCTCCCTCTTCCTGGGCTTCCGGCTGCCTCTTCCACTTTGCAGGCTCTCTTTCCCTGGCAGCCCAGGGCACACCTCTTCCGCCCCCACACAGGCTCCCCTGGGTGCTCGCCTGCATGCCGATGGCTCTCTATCCAGCTGTCCACTGTGTGCGCCCTGCGGGGACCTCAGCTCTGACCAGAGCCACAGACGCAGTATCTGCCTGGCACGTCCACATTCCAGCCTCTCAGGCAAAATCCTTGGGTTCTTCACTGACTTGATTCCTCTCACAAATCTGTCAGCCAATCTTACTGACTCTAAAACGACACACAAACAACATTCAACCTATTACTACTATGATCCTACCCTTATTTTTCTCCTGGCTTATCACATGATTCCTCATTTACTCTTGCCTCCTTGCTAGGTGCTTTTCAGTGCAACCAGAGTGCTGCTGTTACAATATGACCCAGTTTCTCCTCCGCACGAAACTCTGTCCTAGTGCCCTATTTCACTCAGCCTGAAGGCCAGAGTGGGAAGAGTAACCTACTCCCTTGCTCATGGTTTAGTCTCTGTGACATCTCTGTCACTTTACTCAGGCAACAGTGGCCTCCTTCTGGGTTCTCAGATTCGCCAGGCCTGCCTTACCCCAGGGCCTTTGCACTTGCTGCTCCTTCAGCCTTGCACCTTGCACCTTGCACGTGCTTCCTGGACACCCACATAATGTCTGCCTTCACTTCCTTCCAAATCTGCACAGGTGCCACCAAGTTCAGAGGCCACCTGCTCCCCCCTGTGAAACAGAAAGCCCCAGACCAGTGCTTCCAGACCAGTGTGCTCTGCTTTCCTGTTTTCCACAGCATATGTCTGATCTGACATGTCTGTTCTGTTTCCTTTCATGAGAATATATGTCCCTGAAGATGGGGACTCACTGTTGCGTCCCAGCAGTGTCAGTACAACTGGTCTTTCCAAGAGGGTTATGTGACGCGAAGATGGGAGTGGTGGGACTGGTTGGGCAACAAGGGTAGGGCTGAGTGCAGGGTCTGGAGCAGGGCAGGGTTTCTGACACCATGCCCACTGCAAGGCTCTCCCACTGTCCTCGACCCTATAAGTGTCCTGTGTGCCCTACAGGGCCAGAATCACAGTCCTGTCCTCTGTGTGATGTCATGGGGCCGTGTGACATCACAGAAGGTGGGGAGGGCCAGCCACTGGCTCCACATTCTACTGGCCAGGAGCAGCAGGAGGGAGGAGGTGGTCAGTGTCTTGTTGGATTCAAAAGTTGTCCGCTTGGAATGTCACTGAGAAATGTATGGCTGGCGGGCTCAGCTGGGGGACAAAATTGACAGGTGAGACTCTGACCCACATCAGCCGGGCCGCCTCAGGTCCAGCCTGTGCTAACTTCTCTCTCTCCCAGGTCTTCTTGAACCCTCTCACATCCTTCAACTGCTACAATGAGATATGCACCAGAATTCAAAAAGTCCCCCTCACATCCCCTGAAGAAATTTGCAGGTAATGAGAAAAGACCACGCTAGGAGCCTATTCCAACCCAAGGTGCTGACAATTAACTGCCAGGCTGAGAAGGAAAGGCAAAGAAACTTGTTTTTTTAAATTATGTAGGAAAATACTAGGAAGTCTTCATTTTCTTAAAATTTCATTGCAAAAAACCCTGAATCTGAGGTTTTCAGCATAAGAAATCTTTTTATTTCCCAGGGGGCTTAAGGGTTAAAGATGTTTTCATATGATGTGCCAACCATATACCTCAGCTACTTTCTATTTTTATGGCAAGAATGATTTTTTAAATCCCTACCCAAGGACATGCTTATTGATTTTAGAGAGAGGGGAAGGGAAGGAGAGAGAAAGGGAAAGAAACATTGATGTGAGAGAGAAACATAAATTGGTGTGTCTCGCATGTGCCCCGACCAGGGACTAAACCTATGACCCAGACATGTGGCCTGATGTGGAATTGAACCTGGGACCTTTCGGTTTACAGGACAACTCTCCAACCAACTGAGCCACACCGGCCAGGCAAGAGTGATTTTTTTTTAAGAAAAAATATTTCTTAACAGTGAAGTTCACCTTTCCCCAGCCCCACCCAGGATGTGCAGGTGGACACTTGTACCTGGGTGATGAAGGAAATTTTATGTAAATGTGACTTCCTTCAAGGCACATGGCTAGTGTGTATATACAGTGTGATTGCAGTCACTTAAAACCCCACGGAGAAGAATTCCAGGAATGAGTCCACTGGGGTATGGGTGAGAGGAGGGGTATGTTCCTTCCACTGAGCAGATGTGTGTTTCTTGAATTTTTTTCTCAGCTGAGCTTTTCTTTATGTGTGACTGTGGTAATAAGGACACAGAAAAAAAATTGGTTTTCTTTTTTTGGCTTGGAACAGGGACTGACTGGGGAGGTTCCTGGGATGTCCAGGGATGTCCAGGGATGGAGATGCGAGAGACTCTTCTGTGTGGCGACTTGAAGAAAATGCATTGAGACATCATCATGGGAGGTCCAGGCTGATAAAACAGTGCTGGAGAGGAGGGGGAAGAAGGGCAGGGAGGCTCCCAGGGGTCTCAGGTGTGATGGGGAGACTGAGCTTCCACAAAGGTGGGGGTAGGGGACCAGCTACTATTCCAAAATATTCCATTAAGGCAGCCAAAATGGGAAATATGTACCAAGATTTTCTCACCTGTGTGGTAATGTTAAAGAGAATAATCAGTATGAACACATTATGTTTCTCTTAATGAATTTTTTCCTGCCCACGGTGTTTGCTGAAATAAACTTCCGCTGTCACCTAGAACACATCTGGGAGCCCTCGTCCCCTGGGCTATGGGGAGGAGTATTTGTATGTTAGATGTTTCCACCCCATGGGACGGTGATGGAAACAGTGCGGGTGATGGGTACCCCAGCTCTGCCCACCAGCTGAGTGGTCTTGGGTCTCCTGGACCTTCCCGGGTGAGGTTGAGGACCTGAGCATGCAGGAGCCAGTGTTTGCTGCCACCGTGACTGTCATCAGCAGCCCCGTCTAAATTCTGTGGCAGCCACAGGTGGCCGTGGTGGCGCTCCCTGTGTGGTGTCCCTGAGACTGTCATCACCTCCCTGAGGGCCTTAGGTAGGGCTCCTGGCAGCCCGGACCACACCCGGAACAAAACCCTGCACAGCTCCTGTTCCTTAAAATTTATGGCTGCTCTGTGGAGTGACCGAGAGCTCAGTGACCACATGGGCCCCTGGGAGGCCAGCTCTGAGCCACTCTAGTCCAGCTGTGTCAAGGAGAGGCCCTTCCCAGTCAGCAAGCCGGCTCTGGCTACCAGGATCCAGCTTTAGGAGAGGTGCAGAAGGTTAACAGCTGGACCTCCCATCCTCCGACTCTGCCGGCGTGTCCAGTTGTGTGCTTTGGGGGCTGCAGTGGCATTCAGAGGGCCACCACAGTTCCATTGCATCTCTGAAGGGTGTAGGAAGCCCTGGCAACAGTCTTTGGCAAGCCCGGAGTAGGGGATCTTGGGAAAGGGGGGAAGGATATGAGGGACAGCGGTTTCTCTGGAAACCCTGAGTCTGAAAGTCTAAGTCAACTCTAGGAAAATGACCTGCTGCAGTTCACTGGGAAGTAAGAGAGGTGGGTGGGCTCCCCTCCTCCCCTACCCCTTGTGACACAGACCCCAACAGGGTTGAGGTGGATGCTGCCAG
Source organism: Macrotus californicus (assembly GCA_007922815.1). Classification (NCBI taxonomy): domain Eukaryota; kingdom Metazoa; phylum Chordata; class Mammalia; order Chiroptera; family Phyllostomidae; genus Macrotus; species Macrotus californicus. Next base: position 13,758 of record VMDR010008358.1, on the reverse strand, counting down.
CTGCCAGCTAGGGAATCACATGTCCCCAAAGCTGACAGCATTATTAGGTGTTAGGTGGCTGAGCTCTGCTGAAAACAGTCACTTGTGTCCTACAGTGTGTTGCACATTCATTATCTTTTTCTTTTTTGTCAAAACTGGCATTAAACTTTCCTTTTGATTCAACTTTTAAATTTTGAAATAATCCTCAGCCCGTATTGATAATTTTAATTCACTGTCTACTTACAAGTGAATTAATTACACATTATAACCCGAACTCCAAAGTATCCATTATACTAGATCTTTGTTTCCCGTTTTCCTTGTAGAGCGCTGAGCCTTGCGAGCGCCCCACTGAGATGTATTATCTCCTTCATCATTAACGGACCCTGCATTATTCTGTGTAATTAACTTGATGTTATTTTGTTCAGCAATCCAATTTATTCCTGATCTTAGTCTCAAAGTGAGGCCTGTACGATGCATAATTAAAAACATAACAAAACCCACAACAGAAACCCCTACGTGTCCGGTCCAGGTCCCATGATTTTTAGAATTACAAGCGGTGGCTGTGTTCTTGCTAATAACTGGCCTGCGTGTATCTGTGCTCTGCAGTGTGCGACATTCCTCTGTACACCATATGTGGCCACAATGTCAGCAGAGATCGGTGTCAGGGACTCGGGTGCTGCTTTCATAAAGGCGTCTGCTATGAAAAAGCAGTTCCCAGTAAGTATTGGGCCAGGCCCACCCATAAAGCCACAGAGGCCCAGGAGGGGCCTGCTTTCCTGTCCTGGGTCTCCATTACTGGACAGGCCCTTTGTATCATTCCCTGGTCACATCCTTCTGCAGTTGTGAGAGCAGAGGGCTTTGAGGGTCAGTGATTGGGACTTAGGCCACCAGAGAAAGTCCATTCCCAGATGGGTAGATTTGCTATTGAAGAAGACTAATTGAGGTCCTTCCTCCTTGGAAGACCTGCCACATTCTGGGGGGTGTTTTAGGCAGGAGTTGAGGACACAGTCCTGCAAAAGCACCTGGTCCAGGGTGGGGGTTGGCTGCTGACTGTGCAAAGGGTCAAATCATGAGGGTGACCGAGGACCCCTGTGTCTCATCATTGTCAGAATAAAGACAGAGCTGACAGACACTCCAGCCTGGGATGCGCCTGGGGAGGCAGGGCCAGCAGGGACTCCTGGGATGGGGAAGCTGTGGGACAAGGGAGGGTCTGTCATCCTCCACACAGGGCCTGTTTCCTGGCCCACTGCCAGGGGAGGCACATGGCGAGGAAGGGTCAGAGGGCAGGGGGAGGAAGTGGGTCTGGAGCAGGATATAGGCCAGGATGCCTGGCCCTGAAGGGATGTTGTAATGTACCTTCTGGATGTTTTCTCCCACTCCAGAGCTTTGGCCTTCTGTGACTCTGGGATTCTAAATGAATATTTCCAAATGCTCAAAACTTCCACTTGGCAGTCCATGCGTTTTCCTGCCATTTGTGGCCCTTTCAGAAATGAGGGTGAGCGGGCTCCAGGGCTGTTTGGGGCGGCATTAAACAAGTTCGTGGCCCAGGGCAGCCTACACAAGACCTCACCAAAGAGGAGGAAAGTGTCCCCACAGATACGAAAAACTGCTGGCTGGGGACACTCAACAGCTCCGATGTTGTGGAAAGTTGTGTCCTGGTTCCTCCCCGTCCCAGGCTACTCTCCTGTCCTCACCACCTGCAGTGGCTGAAGGTGCGCTTGTGCTCTGTGCCTTGGGAGGGTTCCTTCTTTCTTTTCTCCTCTAAGTCCCAGTTCGACTGAGCCCCTCAGACACAAGACAGTGAGTCTGCCTTCTCATCCCTGGACTCAAAAAGCCCCAGGAGATGACATTAGTGACTGATGAGTGTTACCAACTACTGGCCCACAGGACTGCCTGATCCCAAAGACTCAAAACTCAAAGCCAGCTCTTTTAAGAAGTAAGTGATATTCTGGGCAAAACGACTCAAGAAGCTAAAGTATTAGCAGGGTCCTGGCTCACCCAATGGGAGAGCATCTGTCTAGTTTCATGGTGAAGATTCAGCCCTTAGGGCAAAAGAAAAGGAAGTTTGGCTTCTCAAAAAGTGGCAGATGAGAGGTCACAAGGAATACCATTTATAGCCAGAAGGATTTTCTGATGGCAATTTCTTCTTTAGATCTTGAATTAGGAGACTTGGGAGCACACCTCCTTACTCGGCCCACCGCCCATCTTCAGGAGACCCCAGCCTCCCTGGGATCCCACACCTTCCCCTGGACCTGCAGACAGAAACAATTGGAAGTTACCTCTTTGTTGGTTATTATTTTTATTGAGATAAAATTCTCATACTTGAAATACACCTTTGAAAGTGTATAATTCAGTGGTTTTTAGTATATTCATCAAGTTGAGCAATCATCACCACTAAAAATTTTAGAACATTTTTGTTATTCTAAAAAGAATCTGTACCCATTAAGCAGTCATCCTGTTACCCTCTCCCTCAAGCCCCTGGCAAGCACTGATTATCTGTCTATGGATTTTCCTGTTCTAGACATTTCATGTGAATGGAACTGTACAATGTGTGGCCTTTTGAGTCTCACTTCTTTCACGTACATAGTTTTTTCAAGGTCCACCCAGGTTGTAGCATGTGTCAGTGCCTCATTCCTTTAAAAGATGGGTAATATCCCATTTTATGGATATGCCACATTTTGTTTACCCATTTATCAGTTAATGGAAATTTGGATTGTTTCCATTTTTTAGCTATTATGAATAATGCTACTGTGCACATATTTGTACAAACTTTTATGAACATATGTTTTCAGTTCTCTTGGGCATTGATAAGTGAAATTACTGGATCATATATTAACTCTATTTAAAAATTTTTAAGGAACTGCTAAACTATTTTCCAAAGTGGCTACACCGTTTTACAGTCTGACAAGCAGTGTATGAAGGGTTCAGTTTCTCTATATCCTCACTGACACTTGTCTTTCTTTATTATACCCGTTGTAATGGTTGTGAAGTTGCATCTCATGGTTTTGATTTGTGTTTCCTTAATGGGTAATGATATTGAGCAGCTTTGCATGTGCTTATAGGCCATTTGTGTATCTTCTCTGGAGAAAAGTCTTTAAAAATCCCTAGCCCAGTTTTTAATTGGGTCTTTATTATGGAGTTGTAAGAATTCTTTATATATTCTGGATAGCAGACCCTTACCAGATATATAATTTGCAACTACTTTCTCCCAATCTGTTGGTTGTCTTTTTATTTTCTTGATAGTGTCCTTGACGCACAAACATTTTCTGTTTTGATGATGTTTAGTTTATCTATTTGTTGGTTGCTTGTGTTTTGGTGTTATATCTAAGAAACCATTGCCTAATCCGAGGGCAAAGATTTATATCTCTGATATCGTCTAAGAGTTTTATACTTTGGCATTTTAGTTCATACACTGAAGCCTTTCATCCATTTTGAGTTGATTTTTGTATGTGGTGTGAGGCAGGGATCCAATTTCATCCTTTTGTATGCAGCTATGCAGGTGTCCCAGCATCATCTGTTGAAAAGACAATTTTTTAAAAAATTATCTTGGCATCCTTGTTGAGAATCAATTGCCCATAAATGTGAGAATTTATTTCTGGACTCTCAGTTCTAGTCTGTATATCTATCTATCTTCAGCCAGTACCATCCTGCTTTGATTACTGTAGTTTTGTAATGTGTCGAAATTGAGAAATGTAAAGCTCTTCAACTGTTCTTTTTCAAGATTGTTATAGTTATTATGGATCCTTTGCATCTCTGTATGAATTTAGCATCAGTTTGTCAATTTCTGCAAAAAAACCCCATCTCGTATTTTTGACAGGGATTGTGTTGTATCTGTATAATTTGGGGGTTATTGCCATCTAAATAATATTAAGTATTCTGATCCATGAGCAGGGGATGTATTTCCATTTATTTAGGTCTTTAATTTCTTCTCATCAGAATTTTCTATGGGAGTTGGCCATTTTGTAGATGTTAGTATGTATAACAAACATTGTTTAAATTAGTAAAATCATCTTATGCCTGTCATTCATTTGAAAAATGAGCTTTGTTCCTTATAGCACCTTAATTATTTATGTCTTTAAGGACCACTTTCCCTCCATCAAAACCCCCACAAACTCAAGAATTTTTTTCTACTTGAAGAGAGCCCACTGTTTTGCAGGTGGGTATGTCATTTTTGCATGGAGGCAAGTATTAATCCTCTTTCTATCCATTCAATTTTAATAAATGAGTTGTGTGGGCTATGCTTTTTCTTACCTTCTGACTTCTCTCACATTTGGGGGTTGGGCCCTCTGTGAGAAGAGTCTGGGCAGTGAGCCCTGCATTTGGGTTCTCACTGTGCCCTCAAATCATTTTTCATTTCTTTGACATCTTACTCATTTGAGGCAGTGAATGAACCTTTGTGCTGTGTAAGTTGTAGTATTCAGTGACAGGGTATTATGAGTTCTTTGTGCACATAATTCCATGTTATGAAAACCTTTCACCAACTTCTTAAATTGGCTGGTTTGAAGTTCACATTGTGTTATGGCATAATCTGTATTATTAAGAACATGAACTTGGGGAATTAGCATTAGATCTTTGAGAAAGAATCAAGGAATTGAGAGACAGTGACTTGCCTTCACTCTTCAGTCTTGACTTCGGGTACATTATGTAACATGTCATTTCTTCTAAGTGTTTGATTTCAGTTTCTTCATGAGACTTGCTGAGATGTTTCAAAACTTTTGTTTAACTATATTTGGGGGAGAATTTCCCAAGATATTCCTCCAAGAAAATAATGCTTTCCTCAATTGCTGCTATTTCTGAATAAGCAATCATCATATATGGTTTATTAAAAATCATAATATTGTTTATAATAAACAGTGTGCTGGCCAGACACTGTACAGATAAAATCAGAGAGCTTCAGTCTCTGCCTTCAGGGCCTTGACATTAAGGACCAAAAATGCTTGTACATATAAAGATATAGAAGATATGCTTATAATTGAATTCTAAAGCATTGTTTAAATATGTGTCTCTCTCTAACAGTACTTCACTCACATATTAATTCTGAGTTTATTTCATAAGCCAAGACACAAGATTATACTAGGAACATATTTTCCCTGGAATTCAAGAATTTGTGATTTACCTTTTTTATCTTTAATTTCATTCTTTTAGGTAAAATTAACTTTATTGTTCAATTCATTTCATTCAACATCATTTAAAGTACACTTCCCTGTGCCCTAGGCTACATCCCATCCCTAGGAGAAAGCTCAGGGGGGTGGGCAGTGCCCAGTTCTTCCTCCCCCTCTTTCCTGGGGAATGGAGAAGGGCCACTTATACCAGCTGATGCCCCTACAGCAGGTGAACATGTGAATGAAGGCTCCCCCATAAGAGTCATTTTGAAGGCTTTGGTTCTTCTTTTGGGAGTGGGTTTAGAGAAGATGTGAACAGTTGAGCACAGTGGAAGCCCCTTGTTAATACAGAAAAACTCAGTCAATAAAATTTGAAATCAGACCAATGGGATTTATCATCCAAAAAGCATTTATTTTCCCTATATTCAATTTAGGGATAACTGACCTGTATACTAAGGAACCAGTTTCGTGGAGTTGGGGGCAGGGTAAAGTGCCCAGATCACAGGAGGTCAATGTGGCTGTTTTCTGGGGAACAGACAAGGGCACCATCTCTGCAGTGCTCCCCTCAGTGGGCAGTCCTCAGGTGTCACCTGGGTAGTCACCTGCCACCACCCTGAGTACCATTCATGTGGAACCTTCATCTATCTGTGGGCAACCTGGATCCTGCAGAGGGGTCTCAGGAGGGAAGTGGGAGTGGGGAGAGGCAGTGCTCAGGGATGAGCTGGTGGAGAAGGGCAGCAGGGTGGGGGCCACAGCCCAACTCAGGGGGATGACTGCCTTTTTGTCATTAACCCAAGTGGTGATAAATGGACATTGTTTTCCAGCTTATGTGCAAGTGTTTTTTGCCTTGATCGTGATCATCACTGGAGCTTTTATTTTCACCATTATTTATAGGTCAGTTGCTTTGTTCTTTCAAACTCCCCTGTAGAACTTTGATGGGAGATGAATGGGTACTAGGGGAACTCCCCTCCTTGGCTCCATGCTATTGGGGCCACGAGGACAGCCTGCTCAGAATGTGAGCCAGCAGGCCTGAGAATCCAGTATTTTTTCTAGAGCTTGATAGTAATACCAGCCAGTATTTAATGAGCACCTAACATTTCACTCTACAGCCCTCCTATAACCAGCAGGGGGGTGACTCCTACCTGGCTGTGTCTGCAGGGTCCTGTCTGGCTGCTGTTCCCAATCCAGGCTGACCACGTCCCTTCATGCTGTGATGGAGACGTGTCACAGACATGTTCTGGGACATGACTCTCCCCTTCTCATTTCAATAATGAGGACACGCCTACCCAGTGAGGCTGCAGAGGCTGGCGGCTGCCTACAGGCAGGACTAGAATTTAGCTTTCTGACCCAGGGGCCTTCCACCACTATTCTCTCCCTGTGACATGAATAACAGCTGCTGAGATTAGTTGGGTCACTTTGTCCAGTGACAACGAAAACTACTTTCCTACTCTCAGAGGTGCTTGGTGGCATCCTCAGTGACTGACCTGGCTGTAACCTGCACATAATATGTACCTTTCCCACTCCTGTTCTTGTCCTTACGAGTCTGGGTGCCACATATAGATCATCTGTTCAGTGCTTGTATAAGAAACTAAAATGGGAACTAGTAAGGCAAAGCATTTATCTTGAGAAATTTTCTATATGTGTGATCATGAACCCTGTATTTTTAGGGGGGACTTCCTGGTGGAGGACTGGATGGCCTGTAGTTTTTTCTATCTTCAGTTTCTCTGATTGTGATAAAAACTCTGTTCCCCTCAGAGTTGTCCAAGAGAGGAGAGCAAAGGAAGTCTATACAAAATTACCTCTGTCATCCGAGCCCAGTGGTAAAGCTGAGGCAGCCCACTTGGGTAAGCAGGCAGCACTGAAGGCTTGGATTCACAAAGCATGGAAAAGTGATGAACATGAAGGGAAACATGGTAAGTGCTGAGATGCTGGGATTGTCCCAGACTCTGGGCACAGGACACAGATCTATTTCTTCAAGAGATCCTATCTGTGAAAGACACTCAGCAGCTACATTAGCCTTTCAACAAGAATCGCACTTATTTTTTAGTTTGGACTAATTCCAATCTATCTTTTCCAACTAGGAGGGTCTAGTTCATAAGGTGGATCCAGCCCTCAGCTTGGGTTTCCTTCTCTAAAGGCACATTTTGTCCTGGCCACGTTGCTCAGTCAGTTGGAGCATTGTCCTGAGCAAAGGGTTCCATCCCCCATTAAGGCCTGTATGGGAGGGAACTGATGGGTGTTTCTCTCTCCCTCCCTCATCAATTAACATATTCTCTGACGAGGATTAAAAATAAATAAAAATCATAAAATAAAGGCACATTTCCTTCCATAAATACTGTTTTCTACCTTTTCTTCCCCCTCGTTGCCTGTCATGCCATCCTCTCTAGCTGGGCCAGCTGTGTAGGTGGGAAGTGTGCCAGGGCGGCAGTGGTGTTGGGGTGTATCTGCTACCCCAGCAGATTTAAGGAAGGTGCTTCTTGGCAGTACTGCCTGACAACAACACCACTTCCTGTTGTGGCTCCCCGACAGCTTGGTGGTCGTGGTCGAGGACATGTGAACAATAGCTAGGTCTTCCAACACCTCTGGCTTTCAGGAAGCAAAGTTTCTTGCATGTTATTAACTCTTAGGAGGCCTTGGCAGTTGCTCGATGCTTTCCATGGTCAGTGACTTGTCAGGTAGAGAAGGAAACATCCCAAGTGGTTGTCACCTCAGTCTTAAGTGATGTTTGTGTGGGAGTTCTGTCTAGGTCTCTTGTTATCTGTTAGTCACGATGACTTGGCTTTATTGGGCAAATGGGAAAAGGAAGATGCAGGGAGAAGCCGCCTGCCCAAACGTCTCTGAGGGTCTGGATGCTCGCCCCTAACCAAGGCTGTGTCTGTGCGATGATGCTTTCCCACTGGGCACGATGCTGCCTTCTCAGGGTGCCTTCTGCAGAGTGGGTCCTCGAGAGGGGGAGCCTGTTCTCTCCTCAGTAAGCCCGTCCTCTCCCAGGAGTGTGGAGAGACAGGGCAGGACAGACCCACCTACCAAACATAATTGAGTAAATCATGGCCAGTCTTAGGCCATATAGATGTGTTCACAGAACTTGATGAAATTTCCTTGGCATTGCTGAATATTCCATTTTTTAAAAACCACCTATTTTTGTTTTAAATTCAGCAACAGTGACACTAACAAATAATGAAGAAACTGAGGATTGAAATGCGTGATGAGGAAAATGTGGAGCATGGCAGAAATATCCAAATGAAATGGTATAGCTGGTGAACCACTGTTAAAATGTGTGATGGAATGACAACCCAATTAGGAAAAATAAAAATAAAAGTATTTTAAGTGCTTTTGTTTCATGTTGCCTTCATCAATGCTGTATTTTTATTTCAGGAGAGAGAAAGATTTTGGAGTGTGAGAACATTACCAGAAGCTTTGATCTTTTCAATGGTGCTGTTTGTTACTGATACCAAAATCAAGGCAGCTTATAGCATTGACCCAAGGTGATGTCACCGAGGCCCCCTTTTCAGAAGACAGGCTATACTTTCATAGGGTGCAATTGTCAGTCAGACATCCGGGAAATTCAGGGCTTGCCCAGCTGTAAGCTGTGCTTATAAGAGGAGCAGCCTCAGTTTCGAAGAGACCCAGAACCATTCTCTGCAGCTTCTTTAAGTCCCTCATCAAGGTCAAAATGCACATATGTTCCAGTGACTGACAGTGCCAGCCATGGGTGATGCAAGCCAGCCCAGGGGGGATCTGTTTTTTACCTTGGAAGCTTCATTCTCCAGAGCAGCTGTAACTTATATATCCACACATTGCAGGCAAATGTGTGTGTGTATGTGTGTGTGTGTGTGTGTGTGTGTGTGTGTGTGTGTGTGTGTGTATTAATACTCTGCGTGTGACCAATGGAGGTTTGGTCAAGGCCTTACAGCCTTAGTCATTGGCCCTAATATTTGTCTACAGCAGGTGTCAGCACGCTTTTCCTAAAGGATTAGGCAACAATTATTTTAGACTTTGCGGGCCATAAGTTCTGATAACTCTGCCAATAGCCAGGGACAATGGAAATGCACTGATGTGGCCAGGTTTCAATAAAACTATATAAAATCAGGTGATGGGCTAGATTTGGTCTGCAAGCTATGGTTTAAGAACTCAATTATTTTGCCCATATTTTTCTAGGGATCCTACAACTAGCCATTTCTATGATCCCTGTAGTTCAAAACCTCTAATGGTCAATTTATTCCTATAGCTTATTGTAACTGTCCAACCTGACTCTGTTAACCGCCAATACCTGGCTTTCCCATGTTGAGATCCCATTATTTCAATATGATCAGGAATTAACATTATTAATTAATTTACATCCTGCACAGGGTGGCCCTCAAAGAGCTTTTCAAGAATGTGTTTTTCACCATGAGATACCACCTAACACCGGTAAGAATGGCCACCATAAACAAATCAACAGACACGTGTTGGAGAGGATGTGGAGAAAAGGGAACCCTAGTGCACTGGTGGGATTGTAGACTGGTGCAGCCACTGGAAAACAGTATGGAATTCCCTCAGAAAACTAAAAATGGAATTGCCTTTTGACCCAGCAATTCCACTACTGGGATTATACCCTAAGGGCCCTGAAACACCAATCCAAAAGAACCTGTGCACCCCAATGTTCATAGCAGCACAATTTACAATAGCCAAGTGCTGGAAGCAACCTAGGTGCCCATCAGTCAATGAGTGGATCAAAAAACTGTGGTACATTTACACAATGGAATTCTACGCAGCAGAGAGGAAGAAGGAGATCCTACCCTTTGCAACAGCATGGATGTAACTAGAGAGCATTATGCTAAGTGAAATAAGCCAGGTGGTGAGGGAGAAATACCATATGATCTCACCTCTAACTGGGACATAATCAAGAAAAGAAAACAGCAAACAAGATACAACCAGAGACATTGAAATTAAGAACAATCTAACAATGGTCAGAGGGGAAGGGGGAGGGAATAGTGGGGGGAAGGGTTTTCAGGAAATACTATAAAGGACACATGGACATAACCAAGGGGGAGAGTGGGAGCAAGGGAGGGAGGTGGGATTGTCTGGGGTGTGGGGAGAGTGGTGGGGGGAAAATGCAGACAACTTGTAAATGAACAACAATAAAGTAATTTAAAAAAAATAAAAATGTTTTTAAATCTTCAAAAAAATGTGTTTTTTATGTCAATGTGAATAGAATGTGCTCTTGGTTCTCTTCCAGAGGTTTGATTGAGCAGGTGGCTTATAAAAGATCCATTAGCATCCCTATCCTTGTTCACCTTCCTCTTCACCAGTGGTGCTCAACCCTGAGCAGTTTTATCCCCTGATGGACATTTGGCAATGTCTGGAGACATTTTTGGTCATCAAAACTGGGGGAAGGTGCTGTTGGCATCTAGTGGGTGTGAAACATCCTACAGTGCACGGACAGCCCCGCAACAGAGAATTATCCAGCTGTGCTAGCATTGTATTAGTGGTCTGACAGGTGCGCAGTTAGCAAAAGCAACATTTTTATGGAGAGTAGTAACACTTTGAAAAAGCCAAAATATGTAAACATATGTTTTAAATATTTGAATCAGTTATAATTTCTAGCCAGGCATAGAGAAGGAGGCAAAAAAAAAGAAATTCTGGACTGCCCATAATTGAGAAAGGGACAGGAGTGGGATTTAGGGTTGCACATCCATCAGGTGACTGGTAACCCTAGGCACCGTTTCTAATACCCTTCCTGGTCAGGCCTGTGGTTTCAGCTGTCCTCTTCAATGGAGGAACTGCAAACAAAAGGCCTTGAGTGAGCTCAGTTTTCACTGGAGAGGACTTGAGCTGATTCCTGGGGGGGGGGGGGACGCTTGTCTGGGAAGATGGTTGGCTGTGGGTCTGGCATTGTTTGGGGCCATCCGGGAGAAAGAAGATGGTGTCTGCTCCCAGTTCCCAGGCATCCAGCCCTGTGCTTGGTCAGTGCAACCCACTGCTGAGTCGTCTAAGTCTTTTACTTTCTTCACTTACGTTTCCTGTTTACAACCAAACATTTGATCCTTACATCATGTTTCATGTTATCTTGAGCTGAGGAGCAGTGATAATGCTTAGAGAATGATTTGAGATTCTGGAAGGAAAATTGTCATGATCCAGATGTAGCACTTTAAATATTACTTATTACTTTTACTATACAGGCCCCAAAATTCTCTGAAGTACCAAAAGCTAATTAATACTACATATTATTTTGCCATAGTAATGTAGGCTAGATATAGCTTCTGCCTGAATTTGTACAATAGTTGGGGAATATGCCAAATTGCCCACTAGGTATATACCAAATCGCTCCCCAACTCTCACTCCTTCTGAAATACATTGGTATATATAATTAATACTCTCAGAGATTTACCAAAGCATTATAGCTTTTTATTTCAACTACTTCTACCCAGTATTACACCGTGAGCAATAATGATGACAAAATTAACTTCCACCCCACCAGGCTGTAACAAGGTGCACCTGCTGGGTGTGGGCGGTGGGTGGAGAAGGCAAAGTGGGGAATCAGGACTTTCATTCTTTTGGGAGGTCATGAGTCCCCCCACCCATAGTGTCAGTGGAAATCACATGGAGAGCCCAATTTCTAGCCCATTTGGCTGGACTTTCACTACCACCCAGTACTCCCCCCCCCCACACACTGTTGGTGGAGGACAAATAGGAGCAGTGACAAGGCACCTCTGTTCCTCCCAGACGGGGTGGTGTCAACAGAGATGAAGAAGGAAAGCTAGACTTCTACTCCAGACCAGCAGTAACAAGCCTGCAAGATCTCCTACTTCCTGGTGTCATGGAGGTTGAGAGGGAAAGCTGGATTTTACCCCCATCTGGAAATGACAAGGTGATGCCTCTCAACTCCTACCAGCACAGTGTGAGAGGAAGGTGCTAAAACCCATGACAAAATCCAGTGGCCAAGATATCCAAGAATTCAACTGAAAATCACTCATCATACCAAGAACCAGAAAAATCTCACCTTCAACAAGAAAAGACAACCAATGGATGCCAACGTGGACATGATACAGATGCTGGGACTATCTGTCAAGGATTTTAAAGCAGCCATCATGCAAAATTCTTCAATGAGGAATTATGCACATGCTCAAAACACATGAAAAATAGAAACATCTCAGCAAAGAAAAAGAAGATACAAAGAAGAGCCCAGTGGAAATTTTAGAACTCATAAATATAACAACCAAAATAAAAAGTTCAATGGATGGGTTCAATATCTGAGTAGAAAGGATAGAGAAAAAGAATCAGTAAATTTGAGGATAGAAATGATCCAATATGAATGGGAGTGAGAAAAAAGAATGAAAAACAGAATCTCAGTAATCTGTCAGACATAGCCAGAGATCTAGTATCCATGTCATTGATGTCCCAGAAGAAGAGAGGAAAGAGTGGGACTGAAGAAGTATTTGAAGAAATAATGCCTCAAAAATTTGTATGTTTAGCAGAAGATACAAACCCATAGATTCAAGGAGCTGAATGAACCCCACATTTCTGAAAACTAAAGATAAAAAGTACCTTGGAGCACCCAGAGAGAAATGCCACTTCACACGGAGCAAAGATGATGCTAATGACAGCAGACTGCTCATCAGAAGCCACGGAGGTCATAAGAAAGGGACACAGCATTTTCTAAGTGAAGAAAGAAAAAGAACCATCAACACGGAGTTGTTTATCCAGTGAAAATATCCTTCAGGAATGAAAGGGCAATCAAGACTTTCTAAGAGGAAGAAATACAAAGAGAATTATCTGTAGCAGAACTAGCCTACAGGACTTCTGGCCAAGATGGAGGTATAGGTAGACACACTGTTCCTCCTCGCAAAACCAAAAAAACAACAACAAATTTTACAACAAAAAAACAACCAGAACTGACAGAAAATCGAACCATATGAATGTCCGACAACCAAGAAATTAAGAAACATACATTCAGACTGGTAGGAGGGGCGGAGAGGACTCACGTGGCGGGGCGGTGGCTGGCGGATCTGGGAAAGGTGCGGCTGGCCACAAGAAGTGGTGGCTTTGGACTGGGCGTCCCACTCCCTCGTGAGGATAAACCGGGAGGAACAACTGGGGAGCAAGACAGACCCCGTAACCCAGAGTTCTAGCTCGGGGAAAAAAAGCCTCAAAGCCTCTGATTGAAAACTCCTGTGGGGGTTGAAGCGGTGGCAGAGGGAGAAACTCCCAGCCTCGCAGGGGAGCTCGTTGGAGAGACCCACAGGGTCCTGGAGCGTACATAAGGCCTCCCACTGGGAATCAGCACCAGAACCAGCACCAGAAGGGCCCAATTTGACTGTGTGTGGCGTGGAGGGTCACTGAAGGCTGGCAGAGAGTGGAGCAACTGCCATTGTTCCCTCTCGGACCCCTCCCCCACAAACAGTGTCACTACGCATCAACGTGGCCGCCCGTCCTGGTGAACACCTAAGGCTCTGCCCCTTACTACGTAAAAGGCGAGCCAAGACAACAAAAATGGCCCAAATGAGAGAACAGATCAAAGCTCCAGAAAAAAATACAACTAAGTGACGAAGAGATAGCCAACCTATCAGATGCACAGTTCAAAACACTGGTAATCAGGATGCTCACAGACTTGGTTGAATTTGGTCACAAATTAGATGAACAAATGAAGGATACGATAAGGGAAATGAAGGAAAATGTACAGGGAACCAACAGTGAT
>VMDR010008357.1:0-36934 GCA_007922815.1 Macrotus californicus | reverse complement strand
AGGGGGGGGGAAGGTTTTTTGAATATTAAAAATATCTATGTGGGAAGAAAAAAACAATGAAGAGCAATATGATACTGATTGAATGGATTCAAATGCGGAGTTTAACTCATGAGAGGCCAAAAAATATCTAACTGCCAACAGTTAGAATTACCAAGGAGCATAAATAATGTTTTTGCTCAAAGCTAGGGAATAAAAACAAAAGGCCCTGCCACGTAAGGGAGTAAGTGCCATGCTAGAGATCTGAGAAGTCTCCTGAGGGGAGCATCATTCACAAAAACAGGGCGCGAGATCAAAGGGCCCATCCCAAAAAACCGCAAGCAGGTCAGTACCCACAACATTGGTCCGCATTTTAAAAACTCAATACTTAAAATTAGAAAATTTCTTATAAAAATCTGGATTCTGGCTTCTTTTGTCAAGTTGGACGATATGACAAACTGGACCACAGTCCCACATGGAAACGAGAGGCAGGTGCCCTGGCAGAAGGACGATTGGCCACGGCACTTCCCCGCCCTCTCACATCCAGCTCACTGCTTCTATTAGCTCACCTTTCTGCAGCCATCCCAGTTTCTGACCCCTGCCCTACGTGACAGGGACCAATAAACTTTATGGCAGGAAAAAGCGATATGATTGAGTCTGAATTTCAAAAGATCAAGCAGGCAGCAGAAGGGAAGGCAGAGGGAGAGGGGGGTGGTAAGGAGATCAATGAAATCCTCTATTAATTAAAAGGCACCCTGCCTAATGTTTTGGTTAGGCATCTTCCCACAAACCGAAAGCTCACGGGTTCGATTCCTGGTTAGGGCACATGCCTGGGTTGCGGGTTCGGTCCCCTGTCGGAACATCTACAAGAGGCAACCAATGGATGTTTCTCTCCCTTTCTATCTCCCTCCTTTTCCCTCTCTCTAAAATCAATAAGCATGTCCTTGGGTGAGGATAAAAAAAATTAAAATTAAAATGGGCCTACCATCATTGAAGGGGAGTCACTTAGCCACTCCCACAAAAACCTGAAAACCACTGAGTTCTGTAAGAGGTGACGAGGGTTTGAGACAAGGCAGCGTGTAGGGAATGGGAAGAAACGGACAGAGAAGGATAAAAATTTGAGAGCCTTTGGAGGGGAAAGGTCTCCAACACTATGTAACCAATTTGACCCTGGGAACAAGGAGAAAGACAGTATAGGACAATCTGCAGGTCTCTGGCTTAAGTCATTAGGTGGCGACATTGCAAAATGTAAAAACAAAAGGAGGACCCAGTCTGGAGAAAACGTAATCATTCAGTTCAGGAGAGGCTGATTCTGTGGAGGCCGCTTCATCTCAAAAGCCCCAGGGAACTGCCAGAGAACACCTCTCTCCAAGTCTCACGTGACAACTCTGTCACGGCTGATCGTCACATGAAAATAAGACAGCACAGATACCAAAGAATATTCAAGTGGAATATTATAGAACTGGATAAAATATTGCAACGAGGATTATATGGGGTCACTAACTTCATATGTAAAAGCATAATTATAAGATATACAAAAAACACAATAGTATAAAAGCCTACCAAGTCTCTTAACATAAAGAATATGCATTTATATACTATATTGTTTCCATTAAGGACTGAAGATGGCTTATAGCAAAAATACATGTAATAAAAGGATAAAATGTAAATAATGGTAATAATAAAATGCAAAAATATTTTTTCCAAAAAAAAGTAGCACCAGGAGAAATCGGAACTAGGAGAAAAGAACGAGATATGTGGACATCGGGGCTTTCAGAAACACCACCGCGGACTACCAAAGCGAAAAGATTAGCGTAAGTCACGCGACTCTCACTGTCCGTGGGGAGAGAACACCCCAATTCCTGCCTTTACAAAGGACACTTTTCGGACACCTACCCCAATAGAAGAGAGAGGACTGCATGACAAATATTTTTCTCAATTGAATAAATTTAGCTTTATAAAAAACTCACTACCTTGCCCCTTTTTCTCAAATGTCAGGTTATCGCGGGGCAATTCAATATTTCTAAAAACACTTCTTTTACACGTTGACATTTGGGGATATCACCACAGCAAACACAGGGGAGGAGCTCATAAAGCCGCTTCTCTGTGCTACCTTTTGATAAAAGCAAAGCTGGCTGCTGTGGCTCAGCGGACTGAGTGCCGGCCTATGAACCAAAAGGTTGCCGGTTCGATTCCCAGTCAGGGGATAAAAAAACAGAACCGAATATCTAAGCATCACTCAGTGAAGACATGTGGGTGGGGCACAGTCGGGGAGGAAGGGGAAAGCCAACATGAAATGGACGAGGTATATAGATTTCTGATGGTCCATCCCGATCCATAGAACAATGGATACAATTGTGAGGAATGGATGAACTTACACATCCTTCAAACCACAGCAAGCAGGCTTTGGTCAAAGTTCAGTAAGAGCAGAGTAGACAGAGTGAGGTAGAAACTGGTGGTCAGCACCCAAAGGTTACACTCTCTCTGTGCTGCCCGAGGGTGCAGCCACAGCACCGGATACTAACATGAGCACAGTATGGTCAACATCCTTTTACAAAAATTAAGGCGTCTAATGAAAGGCCATCCCCCATCAGCCCAAAGGAGGTAATCACATGCCCCAGTAATTGAAGGGCATGTACAAAATGCACAAAATAAAGACTTACAGAAAGCAGACACAGAAAAATACTCACATGCACGTAAATGTGAAGAAATGCAGAAGACGCTATCATTTTGCGAATGATAACTTGCATAAGCGAAGCAAAAGACTAACTTTAAAAGTTCAATACTGTGGGGATTAGAAGAGTTACATTCAAAATTTGTTGGAATCAAAGTATCCCAGAATAAAGAAAGCGAGGAAACTATGATATATTAGTGTTTCTGTGCATAAAAGTGATTATGTGTGATAGACGTGAACACATATGGGAGGATGCTTACGGCACACTGAGTGGGGGAAAAAAGGACATGAAGCTGATGTACTGAAACTGCACACAGAAAAACACGTGGCTGGGCGCACAGAAAAACACGTGGCTGGGCGACAGAGCAGGTCAGCAGGAAGCTCTGGGCGGGAGCTTCCCACCCGCCTGGGAAGAGCTCTCAGAACTGCAGACAGAAGCTGCGCGTCCAGGGCTTGCCCTGCCCTAGCCCCACCTGCGCTCAGGATTTACCCTCGCTTTGCCTGCTCCATGTCCAACCTTGTCCCCAACCTAATCCTCTCAATCGGACAATGTCTCCTTTTCCATCTTCTCTAATTTTCACAACACCTTGTGAGGTAGGTATTTTAAAGAAATCATTCAGTGAACGAATGGTTACCAATCGAAGCTCAACAGAAGCTTTGTTTTCAGGGCTTCTAATTGGAGAAGCTTCCGCTAACTTCACTGATGTCCTTTATGGTTTACCTGGCTTCTTGGCCGACTGGGCAGGGACAGAAACTGGGGGACGGGCTTCTGCAGCCCTAGCAACGGGTCCTCCTTGTTTCTCAGGGCCCTCAGAAGCAGCTGAATTATCTAAAAAAGAAGAAAGACAGGAGGCTTCCTAAGTTGACACTCCTTTTATCATTTCCAGATTTCATGTTATCATCAGAACATCAGCCCAGCGAATCAGACCTCAGACAAAACTCTGGATTTGGAAGGTTTGGGTCTTTCAAATTTAAAATATGTTAAACAAACACATATGCATGCACACAGAGCAAGCAGAAAGGAGCCATTTCATAGTAGGAGGGACCCACTAAACAGAACCAGATGAAGATCATGACAGACCCATACATAATACCGAGGAGAAGTCCCCTGCCGCCATTCGGGGTGCCCTAGATAGAGGTACACGCAGAGGCCTCCCTACCTTCACGCCACCTGCCCATGAAGTCAGCCACTACCACCCCAACATACGAAAGCATCATAGTAAAAGCTTACAGACTCTGATTTGATGACATGGTTTTCCCATCAACAGTTCTCCTGAGCCTACCACCCGGTAGAACTGATTTTCAGCTACGGGCAAGTCTAATAGAATAAGGTACCCGAATGCATTATAATGAAAGAACACCAAATCACACTGTGCAGACCCAAGAAGTGATAAGCTGAGCAGCGACATGGAAGACAGGTATGAGGTTGTGTAAAGCGACAGTTTGAGACACTAACCCAAGGCGTACTTTGACCACAGCTGGGCCAGTCCCCGCACAATAACAAAACTGAAGGGCTGGCAAGCAAATGGTGGCAAGTACTGTGCGTTCGAAGGACTGGGGCCACATACAATTTTTATTGCTACTCTATCATCCAAACTTCTCCGTAATGTGGTGAAAATTTCCTAACAAGTAAAAAAGAAAATTTAGCCCTGGCTGGTGTGGCTCAGTGGATTGAGTGCTCAGCCTGAGAACCAAAGGGTCTCTGCTGGTTCACTTCCCAGTCAGGGCACATGCCTGGGTTACAGGCCAGGTCCCCAGTGGGGATGCTCAAGAGGGAGCCACACATTGATGTTTCTCTCCCTCTTCAAAAAAAAAAAAAAAAGAAAGAAACTTTTTAATTCAATTTAATAAAAGAAAGCCGTCCTACACCATCCTTACCTCGCTAGTCACTGGCCCACCTCCCCCCTCTTTTTTCCTAGCGAAGCAGTTAAGACTGGTCTGCCTGCTTCCTGAACCCCAACTTACCGAGGAGCTGCACTGTTCAAACACCTGGGCAGGCGTTACTAGCTGGCAGCCCTGAAAATAAACTGCAGCCCTTCCCTCCTTTGGTCGCAATCACAGTTCTGTCTCATAAATGCTGACTGTCCTAAGCTCCCCCTAGGACAGAGCACGACATTAACCCATGAAGTGCTTCCAGGTCAAAACGATATCAGGGATGGAGCTCTGTCTGCCTCTGACAGTCTCACCTTTATTTTCGAGCATCTTGTGCAGCTTCTCATGCCGGTAGGTAGAGATGATCTGGAAATTAACGACACTGGGGATATTCAGTCCTTGGTCCTGCAGCAGCTTCAGGGACGCCGCGTGAATGAGCTGATGGGACCGTTTGCACTTCTGCAGCTTGCACTCTCCCCTGACAAAGGACTTGCACACGTGAAACTTGTTGCACTTGTCCTTGAGGTTGCAGTAACCGTACAGGGCTTCGCCTTTGTTGTAGCACAAACAGACCTGGGAGAGAAAGGAGGCAACACTGAAAACAGGGGTTTTCACTGTGGCCAATGGCTGTTAAAATCACCAGGTGAAAGGCGGGTGGGCAGGGTCCCGGGGCTCCCTCTCAGGCTCCCCAGCTGTTGCTGGCACTCAGCTGCCCCCCTCTCTCTCACTCTGATACTCAGATGACCTGCCCACCTTTCCCAAAACCTGTAACCAATGAGCGAATTCGATGCCGGTATTAAAAGCTGGCCCCCTTGCCTCAAGATGAGACCAATTCTTGTGTTTTTTTTAAATCCTCACCAGAGGATATGTTTATTGATTTTTAGAGAGAGGACAGGAGAGAGAGAGAGAGAGAGGAGAAAAACATCAATGTTTAGAAAACTCTACTTTTCATTGGTGGACTCTTCGTAAAATTTTCCTTTGGGATTCCAACTCTTTTTTTTTTTTAATCCCCACCTGAGGACATTTTTGCATTGCTCCTTAGAGACAGAGGAAGGAAGAAAGAAGCATCACGTGGTCGCCTCCCATACACGCCCAGACCAGGGACTGAAAACACAACTCTTTGGTAAGGGGACGATGCTCCAACCGAGTGGGCCGCATCGGCCACGGTTATTTTATTTAAAGAAAATCATTTGTGTCTAGCTAAACAGACACAAATATACTAACTTTGCCATTACAGTGGTGATAATGGGTACTTTCTAAGCATTTGAAACTAAATCATGTTGTTTGAAAGCAATTAAAATCATCATCTCAGGCCCCCAAATAAGTAAATGGCAGGAAATACTTATAACAAATATGACCAGAAAATACATTTGTATCCTTAAAGACATCTTATCAATTAACAAGGACAGATGCACGCCTCCATAAAAAAAGAGGCAAAAGCATAAACCGGCAATTCACAAAACACAAGCTTCACAGACCAACCTAAATTCAAATCTGCCATTCACTGTGTGACCTTAGGCACGGTTATATGATCCAGCTGAAACTCAGATCCCACACCTGTAAAACGGGGGTAGGTTATTAATGAGCTAAAGTATAGAAACTGCTTAGCATTGAGTAAGTACTCAAAATACCATTGCCATTATTGTTATTTCTATGCCTCAGGGGTCCATCATTCCCTATGTATGGAAGTCCAGTAAAATCAGAGACTCCAGAAAGGTCAGCCCTGGACAGGAACCCCACCCCACCCCCATGCACCTCAGGCTGTCAGGCTCTCCCAGGACTTCTCTCCTCCGGCAGACCACATGAGGATGACTCTTCCGTGACTCACCTCCGGTAAAAGGCAGGGGTCGTTCTGTAAAAGCAGAGTCCGAAGCTGGGCCTCATTGAGGCCAAAAAGCCCGTGGTTTTTCAGGACTTGGATGTTGACAGGTGTGTGGATATCATGGGAAAGGGTACAGGTGGACCTAGAACACAAAGCTCTGGATCAGAGGCCCAGGTTGCCTCTCGCAGGCGCCCTGACTGGGGACCACAACCCAGGCATGTGGCCTGACCGAGAGGGAACCTCGACCTTTAGGTTTAGGGTATGACGCTCCGACCAACCGAGCCACACCGGCCAAGGGCTGGGACTTTTAGAATTTGTTTTTGTTTTGTTTTGTTTCTTTATTTTAAATGAGGACGCTTTAAAGCCAAGCGTCCCTCACCACCCCAGTCACTTGCCTTGACAGAGGGTGCCCACCTGTTTTATAGGTGACTGCACTAGCCTTCTCCACCCCAAACAGCTGCCAACCCCCATAAGCCGCCAGCGTGCCCCCATCCCTGCTTTGGGGCGCTTCAATAAACCAAGGCAGCCTCAGACGACCTCTCCCAAATCATCCACCCCCTCCGGTTCCCGAGGGTCACACTACATCGGGAACAGGTCAGTCTAGAGAGCTCAGATTGACTTCTGCAAAACTTTTGGGTTTACGTGGGAAGAGGCAATCTGCATAAAAGGTCCCAAGCAAGGATCTGGTGGGATCCGCAAAATACCCTGCAAAAGACCACTGGAGTAAATGAACTCCAGAGTCCCAATCCTGACTTTTTCCAGCCGTGTTGTGGAAGATCCGGGGGCAGGGATGTCTAAGAAATCCAAGTGGAGCGGGCCTCCCACTTCATTCCGCACCAGAGCTGGGAGCGCGGGGCGGGCCTCCCCCGGAGGACTCTGCGGGGGCCCCTTCCAGAGACTTCCCTTCCGCCCTGAGGAGGTCGCCGGCCCCCGGGCACACCACCCCTTTTTCAACTCTTTTGCGTCCCGCTCCAGCGGCCCGCGCGCGGGGACCGGCCGCCGCCTGGGTCCCCAGGCCGCCGGGTCCCCACCCCGCCCCTTCCCCGCGGCATCTCACCAGCAGTCGCGGTTCGGGCACTTGCCCAGCATGTGACGGCGGCAGAAGTGCAGCTGGTCGCAGCCCTGGCACTCGCCACGCTGGTAGCGGGCGCACAGGCGCGCCGAGGACACCGCCACCACCCTGCAGGCCAAGGGGCCGCCGCCGCCGCCCGCGCCGACGGCGCCGGCCGCCACTTCGGCCTCGGCGTCCCAGAGGCCCTCCTTCACCTCCACCTCCTGCAGCAGGAAGCGGTCGGGCCCGGCCTGACGCAGCACGTCCCGGAGCCTGGCCTCCGAGAGCTCCACGTGGGCGCGCAGGTCCTGCAGGAACATGCGGCCGCCGTGGGCGCACAGCACCTTGGTGAGGAAGGAGCAGACGGTGGGCTCCGCCATGCTCCCGGCGCGGCTGCCTGCGCGGCCCAGCGCGGAAACCCGAGGCGGGCAGACTCCTCCCAGTCACGTCCTCGACTTCAAACCAAGATCCCGAGACGGTCTGGGGGAAGGGCTGGCGGGGGGCGGGGGCCTCTGCACGCGGACTAGGCAGGGACAGTTATTTACTGAGCGCCTGCTCTGTGCCAGGCACAGGTCAAGGTGAATCCGTGCCAAAGGGACTTGTGTGGTGTTGGGGGGTCACAACTCGCAAACAAATGAAAGAATTCGAGACACTGGTAAGGAATGCAAAGATGACATAGGTAGTGTGAATTAAACAAATAATTTTAACTCTCACGGCTGAAGTCTTTTTTAAAGAAAGGGTTTATTAGGCCCTTGGTAGCAAAAAAATAAGACCAGTCTTAGGGCATGGAGTCTAAACCACCAAAAGCACGTTAGGTAAGAAAGACGGTCTGTCCATCGTCTCGGGGTTTTGCAAGCGTTTTTTATACATCAAGTGGGTTGGTGGGGGGCGGGGGGCGGGGGTGGTGTTGCAAACGTGTCTGAAAGGATTTAAATCAGCTACAAAGGGGACGGGAGAAGGTGAAGTGGGTCTGATTGCCATGAAGAAGTGTCAGCTCCTGTGGAAGGGGCAGCAGGTGCCTCTCCAAGTCCGCTGTGAAAGGGGGCAAGAAAAGCCCCTGAGACAGCCCAAGAAGCAGGCCAACGAGATGGACGAGATACGGCTTTCAAGCAGAAGCAAAAAGAGAAGAAACTGGAGGAGCTAAAATCAAAGGCCTGGGGTGGGCAGGGCCCCCTGGCCACAGGTGGATTTAAGAAATCTGGCAAAAAGCTGTTCCTTGAGCCTGGGGCAGTGGTGACCCTAAATTCCAGCTGTGTTTCAGAATCTGGAACCCTGTCCTAACGTCTCCTTCCACCTAGAGCTGGAATGAAGTGTTGTTCTGAAGCCTGTTGTACATTTAAGAATAAACTTTTGTAAAAAAAATAAAATAATAATAAAATTAAAAAAAAGAAGAGGAAGGAGGGCCCCCTCCTGTGGACTAGCTGTGGGCAGCAGATTGGAAAATTCATGTGCAAATATGAAGCCAAGACTCCCAGGGTTCGATGGCGCCTGGTGGTTGTCTCTGGGATAATCGGACTGCCCCTGGCAATGAACCCTAAATTCCAGCAGATACACAGGAATGTGAGCAGTCTCTTGTCAGAGCTGGTCCACAGCTACTAACAGGCTCACTCTCCCCCTGCTGCAACCTTAACTTAGAACATCTCTGATTTTTTTTTTTTTTTTTTTTTTTTGCTCATGTGATAGAAGGGGCCGAGTGGCCTCAGGTAATCAGTTTGAGAAAGCTGTCCGAGGAGGTAGACACTAGCCAGCCACATGTGGCTGTTGAGCACCTGGAATGTGACCAGTCTCGATTGTGAGACGTGCTGTGTGGAATGCATGCACTGGAATTCAAAGATTCAGAATGAAGAAAATGCAAAGTATCCCATTAATAACCCACGTGGCTCACTTGCTATTTCTGTGGACAGCACAGGTCTAGATCTGTACACTGATTAAGCAGCTACGCTTTCGGCCCCACACCGTGCTCATTTAACGAGCATTTATTGAGCTAATGCAGTGACCTAGTACAAAGATGAATTAAGACATAACCCAGGAATTTCGCCAGCCTCGTTGGTGGTTCCGAGGACCCAGTGAGTTCATGTCCTGCAACATCTACAGGAAGGTAAAATGGCCAGATGCCAGAAGACCTTTCCTGCTGTCCTAAGAGGTTTGGACTTAGATACTGAAGACCTGGGAAGCTACTTCAGGAATTTCAGTTACAAAGGGACATGATCCCCCTGCCTAAAACGCTTTCCCCTGATCTAGAGATCTCCTGTTTGCCATTCAACTCTGAGCTTAGAAGTTCAAGTTTTCTCTTCAGCAAGGCCTTTTCTGGCTCCCAAGCTAAAGTAGCTCCCCATATGGAACTTACCACTGATAATTTTTGTTTACTTATGCATTTCTGGAATTCAAGTGCATGAAAGCAGGGATCGCACTGGTCTTGTTCATTGCTGTATCCCTAAACTTAAATCAGTCCCTGGCCATACTGTAGGATAGGTGTTTTCGAAAGATCCCTGGCAGCAGTGAGAATGTATTTCTAGGAAAGCAAGACAAGACAAAGAATAACAAAGGAGAAAACAGGGTTTGGGGGGTTTATAATCTGTTTTTATCGTGTTGAGATTGCGATGGACAATCCCAGAGGAGATGCTCGCTGGGCAGTGAGTTGTCTGGGGTTGACCAAAAATTCATTACTTTTTTCTGTAAAATAAAAGGCTAATGTTGCATTTCCACCAGTAACTTTCATGATTTGGATATTTTGAGGATGTTGGCTCTCTCCCACTATGAGCTTCTAGTGGGTGGAGCCAGGGGTGCTGCTAAACGTCTTGTAATGCATAAGACAGCCTCACAGCAAAGAATGATTATGATTTGGCCAAAATGTGAATAGTACTAAGAAACTTCACAAACCACTTTCGACACGTTTGATCAGTCACAGCACCTTCTCCATGCACTGCACAAATCTTTCTTTTTTTGCGTTTCGGTTACGTTTTTTTCCTTTCTTGAAAAAATAAAGCAAAATACGCTGAACATGTTGTGCATCTTCTTCCATCTTCAGTTATTAAAGTTGCTACACAAAAATTCACCAACTTTGATAAAGTTAAATGCACACTGTGAGAGTTCACATCACTCAGCAAAAATGGAGAGTGAAAAGCCGAGGAGGGTAAAACCTCAGGGAATAGCGACATTGAACATGTCTGAACACCTGAGAGCCTATGACAAATAAACAAACTGACAAATAACGAATTGGGAAGATGCACACGTCTGCTCATGCTTGATTTGACGGCACTTTCAGGTATTTGAATGCGGGCGCTGTGGCGGCAACAGGTTGGCTATCCATTATTTTACTTACACTGAGGACCAAGACAAGGGGCAACTCTGCCTTCACTTTAATCAAGGCTACACTGCCGCACAGGGATTCCCTCCTCTCTCTCTTCACCCATTCTGAGATTAAAGAATGAGAAGGGCCCTGGCTGGTGTGGCTCAGTGGGTTGAGTGCTGGCCTGCCAACCAAAGGGTTGCTGGTTTGATTCCCAGTCAGCGCACATGCCTGGGTTGTGGGCCAGGTCCCCAAATGGGGGTGTGCAAGAAGCACACACTGAAGTTTCTCTCTCTCTCTCTCTCCCTCCCTTCCCCCTCTCTGAAAATAAATAAAAACTTAAAAAGGGATTTTAAGAGTGACTGTTAGGACAATTCTGATGACCATTTACATGTTTGTTCACCTTTTCTGCCTCAGCCTGGCCCTGGCCCTGGCCCCACCCCTGACCACAAGAAAGGTGTCTGATAGCAGCTTCCAGCCTCTCCCTCTCTAAGCCCCCAAACAAAAGATGTGCCAGTTGGCTGGGGGCTTCTCCATCACCACCACACCCTGCCTTTCCCTGGCGGTGTGGTCATTGAGTCCTGGGATGATAAAGCTGGAAGGGACGAAACACATCCTCTCCCCCTCAGTGAATAAATTGGTGTCTGCAGCTGATGGTCTTTTGGAGACACCGAGAAATCAAGCAAAGATAGGCAGCAGAGCATAAGGACTATGTACTTTTTAGTAGTCTCAAACCGAGCTTGAAGAACAAGAAATACAACACCACTACTGAAATATAAATGGTTGGAGCTTACTTTATTCAACAAAATTCATGTTATCAGCATATGAAGCACTCAGCTAGTTGTGAGGTATGGCACAATGAATGAGACAGCTTGACTCGGCCCTCAGAGAGCTTACATTCTAATGCAGAAAGCAGACTGCGTCCAGGTGGATAGATGCTAAAAGTGAATGCAGCAAGGCACGTTGTATTTTAAAAACGGGGCATGTGGGAGGCAAACGTCCGGTCTCATCTACAGGACTCCTGATGGAGGTAAACAAGCTGATCTGAAGATGCCAGAAACGAACTGAGTCTGTGGTTCTCAGCAGTGATGGTTTGGAAATTGATGGGTTGGTGTCATAATCACTGGGGAATCTTACGGCCGCTCAGTGGATGCAGCCAGGGATAACAGATATCCTGCAGTCTATGGGCTAGCCCCACACAACAAAAAATTATTCTGCACCTATACGACTTTCTAATGTCCTGCCGGACACATATGGAGGACCTACAGCTTGCCCAAGAGAATATAATAAATGTTTTCCTCTTAGACAACCTGTAATTTGTCTTGTCCTATTATCATTGTTTAAAGTAAGGTAATTTCGCGCTTTCCCTTCCCTTCCCTTCCAGATCAAAGGTGTATGGTCTGTTGCGATTTAACCCCAATACTGGTCTTCATCTAGCATCATCCATGCCTTCATTTTCCCATACTGCTGTACAGGAAGTAGCCTCTGATCGCCTCTTAAATCCAACCCTACTCCCTCTAAGGAGAAGTAAGTATCTACCTTATGATGTTCCATAGCAGTCATGCCTGAGCATTTCCACATTGAAATTCAGTTTATTTTCATTAGAAATTGCTTTCCTCCTGTTTCTCCCTTATAAGAGTTAGGCAATCAATTGATTTGTAAAGAAATGCATGTGTGTAAAGAGATTACATTCTCTGAGCCATCTCAGGACAGCAAAAGGGATGTTACAAAATGTCTGCTCTGAAAAAGGTGACTAGATCTGATAGGGTGTGTGGCTGTCATCGTAACTGGGGGAGGGAAGGGCTTCACTGCCACTTAGTAAGTGAGGGCCAAGTACACTGAACATTGTGCGATACGCTGGACAGTTCCTCACGGCGAGGAATCCTTCTACACCCTCTACGAATTCTGAATGTCTCAGTAGACATTCGTGTATGACCTACGGCACGTCTGCAAAAAATATATATCCTCATTTTCTCCACTTCGACAATCTGTAGATTGTCTTGCATAGTATCTTTACTTCAGTGAAGGTGTTCTTATAGAAATACGTATTACCTTAAGTAAATAAGTTACTGTATCACTGCTTTCTATTCTAATGTCCACTTGTATCCCTGCTGTTGTATTTTCCCACACTTCTTTGCACAGATTAGCTCCTGATCGCCTAACCTTCTTTTAAGTTCACATCACTCATTGTAAGTAGGTGTAAACATCTGACTACCTAATTAAATTAGGTCTTCTAGTATAGTCGTGCCCGAGTTATGTACTTTTTTTATTTCCCTTTATGTTCTTACTACTTAATGTTAAACTTATTTCTAAAACTGTGTGTAGGTACAGTGTGTTACCACTGAACTGCATTTTGAGGATGACAAAGCGGATGTTACAAAGTATTTGTCATTAAAAAGAAAAAGGCAGGAGTGCTAGCTGAGGACCACTGAGCTTCGAGGAAAGGGTAGCAAGGCCTGAGAGAAAGCCTGAGTGGTTTGTGTGGGGGAAGGTGAGTGATGGGGGCGGAGGGAAGGGAGGGACCACGTGGGGCCATGATCGTGATTTGGAACTGCCTTCTAAAGGCATGATCAGATTTGTGTTTTGAGAGATTAGTAAAGTAAAAATTTAAAAAATACAGCCATTCTTGCCAAGTAAAGAACAACTTAGAAGGGGGCAAAGAGACATTTAAAAGGGAAAGCAACTTGGGAACAGCTTAGGAGCCTTGGGGAAGGCAGAGGGAGGGGTCAAGGATGACTTCTGGATGCATTTCTGCTGGAGCAGAGGTGTGGGTGGCGGTACCACGGACTTACACACAGAATCCGGGGAGGAACTGGCTCGTTTGAGGGAGGCGGAACGGGAATTCTGTTTTGGACATGCTGATGAAGAGATGCCTGTGAAATATCCCACTAGAGATTAGTGTAGAGGGCAGTCAGATAGAGTTGGATAGATCGCATCTCTGCAATATGAGGGTCAAGATCAGGAAACAAAAACTCCAAAACAGAAGCTACCATCAGAAAAAAAAACAAGTGACTGAGAGGAACTGCTTGTGGCAAGCCTCCCAGAAAATAACCCTACCCTAAAAAACCTCCACACATTTGTTACTGGTGCAGCCCTTGAAGCAAAGGGCTTGTGGCGTGCTGTGCACAGATCAAAAATCTGACTAACATAAAATCTCGAAGGCTAATTAATTTTCGTGACATGTCTGCTGGAAGGAACTAAAACAGTCAATTTTGGAGACGGGAGTGGAATGTTTGAAAAGGAAAACTGAAAGAGAAAACCCTGATTCGTGATAAGGAACTTGGTGCGCACGGCACAGCCTCTCTAAAAACTGACTGCGCCACGCTTCCCTGCCACGCTTCCCTACCATCCGTTCTACTGAGGAAAAGTGGCCCCCTTGCAGGAACGAGGCCCACGGGGGCCACTGTTCCCTTTGTTCTGATTCCACGCTCACCAGGAGCAAATCTCGCCTCCTTAGGGGGCCTAGCCTCCCACAGGAGGGCCCTGCCCCTAATTCCCAGCGGAGCCTCACCTGCCATGGCGAACGACTGACTACAGGGGCGCTCGGGTTTATCGGTCATGATTGTGTGACTCTGGTTACTACAACCCAGTACTCCAAAAAGACACACACTTCACGAACGCCGACCTGAAAGAAGCCTTCTCTGGGATCCTACTGGTTAGAATAGAAATGTCTACTTGGCTGGAAGTATATAAAGACCCCAACCGGGCCATCAATTCGGGTTGGCGCTTGCTTCTCTCCGAGCCGCACTCAGCAACTCTTAGCACTGAATTCCAGAGGCGGACCTGAACGGAGCCCCCCTAAATAAACGTAGAGATAACGAAATGTATGCCTCAAATCAGTTTGACTACAAAGGCGTACAGCGTTGTAGCTGTGTCTGGAATGGCATTTAAATGACCTTTACTTTCCCCCTTGCCTATTCTTAAGTATTCCCCGCCCCCAACTTGTCAATCTTCCATCCACGGATGTACTGCCTTATGTCCTTAGTTCAACAGGCATTTTTAGATTTCTCTCAAAAGTTCCCAAATTAATTCTTTTTCAATTTAACCAAGACAAAACCCAGCCATCCAGTAAACCGTAAGCGTGGCTGGGGGACAGAGGTTGCTTCAGTCACAGAAGCTGCAGAAATCGGTCTTTCCCAGTCACCTCTAAGGCAGGGGCTCCCGACCTCTGTGACCCATACTGCTGCCGGGCTGTCACCCACGGGAACAGTGACTTAGTTGGAACAGGGTGCATCCTGGACGTTGGGACTTTTCAAAGTTTCCAGATCATTTAAAATAGGCAACAAAGTTTGGGAACCACTGCCCCAAGGCATTTGATAACTAGGAGAGGAAATGTAAAAAAAAAAAAAAAAGGTTAACTATTTTCTGCGGCCATCTGCTTCTGTAAGTGAACGGAATGGTTACAGTATCCTTTAAGACGGTGTGTTCGGCATTTCTAACTAATCACGCAGGCTTTATCTTTATCTGCTTCGGTATATTCAATCACGTACGCCGGGTAAATCTGATCTTTCTGAAAGATGACAAAGACGGAAGGGTTCAACCTGGAATCCACACAGCTGTCACACAGTGAAGGCGGGCTCGTGTAGCTCTGGTTTCCTTCAATAAATTCTCCGACCAGGACGCGGGCCACGAACATCACAGTGTTTTTGGGATCGTACTGGCAATTCCTATGGGCAGAGATGGCATCTCTCATAAAGTAATTTCCTAGAAGTAACAAGAAAACAGGGTAAGAGTTATTATAAAAGAAGGTGTGTAGCCTATGAGATCATTTACACATCACGAAATGATGAGAATTGACTAAGCCAGTGGCTTTCAACCGGTATGCCACAAGAAGTTTTAAAACATGCGATGCCTGACTAAATGTTGAAAAACACCACCAGCCAACACAACTAGAGCCATCCAGTATGAATGAATCAAAATCATACCTATCTTCTTTGTCAGAGCTGCAAAAAATACATTTTTGGTGTGCTGCGGAATTTTAGCGAGGCGTTTATGTGTGCCCCGAGAGGAAAACGGCTGAAAATCACTGGACTCAGCAGATGTCACAATACCTTCCTGATACACATAAACTCTCTTCTGTCCTTACGAAACGTTTATTCTACAGGTCAACTCCCACCCAGTGCGCAAACCCCACTGGGCTAATGGAGACAGTGCTTACTGTGTAGGGCCCCTGTGACGGTGACAGCCCCTGGGGACAAAGACCAAGTGGTGGTGTCACTGGGATCCAATTCATGCGGTTCATGCAAGGTGAGCTGAATTATAACTGATGAACCAAAGACATTCCAGCACAGGCTGTTTAATATAAGGGACAAAGGTCGTGTACTCCGGATGGGAAGACCATGAAAAATGTGAAAGGTACAGCCAGGCAAGTGACCCTAGCAGAGCTTTTCAAAGACAATTGATCTGTCACCCTCAAATCTAAATCCTCTGATAATCGTGGGGATTCCCATACTCAGCAGATCGACAATGATTTCCTGACAATTTCAAATTTCCCATTTTTATTTTTAGCCTTGCCAGATGCTTTTCTGTCATTTTAAAGGAAATGAGTCTATATGGAAAACTCTGATTTTTCTATGCAAGAAGAATTAAAATGAATTTGTTATATTTATAGTAACAAGTGTTTAATACTTTTTTTTCATTCATTTTGTTTTTGTTTTTTGATTATTATTTTTATAAGTCAGATGTTTGAACTTTCCTGTGAAATACTGTTTACCCTGAATTGGTCAGCTACTTGACACTCCGGGTAAGTGATGTTCAATAATATTTAGCATAAAAAGTTAAAGTCCAACTACACTGAGCTGCCATTTCCAGTCCCACCCTCTTCCTTCACCTGCACAGTTAACAGCTTGGTGAGAATTCTCCCACAACCCGTTCCTAGGCATTTACATATACATATCCACTCGTATGGCTTTGTTTTTATTTGTTCATAAACAGGAGCATGCAATAGGAACCGTTCTACAACTGTTTTTCCGCTTCAGTCCTGGAAGTCTTGCTCTGTCGGCACATCTAGCCCCACCTCGGTCCTTTTCGTGGCTGTGTAAGATTCCACTGGAGGGATATGTACTTTAGCGGCTCCTATACTGCTGAAGACATGGGTTGATTTCACTGTTTTGCCATTACCAAAAACATCTCCGAAACGATGCTTCTGAAACATCCTCGTAAGCACACCTGTGAGAGCTTGTATAAAGTTCTGCAGAACAGATGGCAAAACTATCATGACTGAGTCAAAGGACGTGACTACATTAAATTTTGACAGACTTTGCAAATCGCCCTCCAAAAATGGTCTGAAGTCTTTACCATCAACAATGAAGAAATGTCATTTCTTCAATGTCTCCCCACTTCCTTGCCAACCACGGGGTATTATCCATCTTTTTAAATTTTTGTTAATATACTGGGCAAAAAAAAAAATATCTGATTTTAGCCCGGCTGGTGTGGCTCAGTGGATTGAGCATGGGCCTGGCAAACCAAGAGGTTGCTGGTTCGATTCCAGGTCAGGGCACGTGCCTGGGTTGCAGGCCAGGTCCCCAGTAGGGGGCGCACAACAGGCAACCACACATTGGTGTTTCACTCCCTCTCTTTCTCCCTCCCTTCCCTCTGTCTATAAAAAGAATAAAATCTTATTAAAAAAATCAGATTTTAATGTTTCCCCAAATACTAGTGACATTGAGCATCTTTTCATAAGCTTACTGGCATTATTTCATATGCATTTTGCTCCCTCCCCCCATTTTATTGTATGTCTTTTTCTTACTGACGTGTGACCAAAACCAGCCTGTACTGGGGGGAAGAGGAAGTCCATGAGGATCTTCTCACAACCTTATACAGTGGGCCAGCAGGTAAGTGGAAAGTGACCAGGACACACACACAAAAATCATCATCAACCTATCACATTTCTGTTGGGCCCCCACTCCACCTGCCTCTGTCATGGCCAACGACCCCCCCCACTCCCCACATCCCAGCTGGTGGCAGCCCCTCTGCTTTAACAGACGGGCCACCGCGCCTGCGTTCTGTACCGCTTCGCTGCAGCCTCCACCAGCCATCGGGGGTACAGCTATGCGCTCTTTGGTTGCTTTCTCACTGTGACGAGCACTCATTACCTATTCTGGGTGACACTGCCCGTCTCTCCACATCATGATACAGTCGTAACCTCATTTCTTACGTGTCTGCCAAGAACTATTCGTCTTACGTCCATTTCCAAGACTTGTCATCCACTGAAGCTGCTTGGAAAGAAATGTGTCTAGAGCATACACACTTCTGTGATTTCAAAAGCAGAACAAACTCAGTCGATCCCTTCTTTTCCTGACACGTCAGACGTGGACGTGATTCTGACAAATGGCGTTACAACACAGGCGTGTAGCCACTAAGGTGGACAGGGCCTTTGACCCCCATGCGAATGGCCACAGCACGAGAAAAAAATGTATCTGTGCCTCGCAGATCACTTCTCATTCCCCACTTCAAAGCTGTGTGCTCTCTTTCTGCGGCCTGCCTCTAGCATCTCTTTCCTCCCACGCTCCACACTTGTTGGGCTGGAAACAAAAAAAAAACACGGTTTCTGAAATAAGACTAAGTGGATTCTGAGGTGCTCCCCAGGATAAACACACAGGACCCTCAGGACAGGAATTTTATGACAACTCAGGCCACCATAACAGAACTGTTCGCTCTTCCAGGTTCTGAGTTACATTCCAGAAAGCTGACATTTCCAGAGAAGGAGATTCCAGTTATGCGTGTAAAAGGTGTCAAATAAACAGAATGGAGTGACAGGTGAAAATAGATTTATTTGGCTTCAAGAAAATGGAATTAAACCAATAGACAGTAATTCCATCCACATTTTTCTTCAGTGTGCACTTTAATTGCTTGATAAAGCCACAAAATCTACTTTCAACATTCAGAGCTGGTTGCATATGTTTTAATGGCACTGAGTTACTTTTATACTTCAATCCATATTTTTTCTATTTTGCAAGAAAGCCTGAGTGCTGATTTGATAATCTTTGATTATTTTTCCTCTCTCCGTGAGAGCTGAATGAAAGCCTCGTGACATCAATGAAAAAGGATTCTTTATACAGGCATTCTAGACCTTTGGAAGACATTTTTAGCACTGTCCATTCCAAAGGGTAGCCATCACCCTAAATGACTGATTTTTAAAATGAAGCATCAGCTGTTCTCACATCGTGCTTATATAATCTGGACTCTGCATTTGCTCAACTGATCCCGCCCTAAGACCCAACCTCAGAGCCCACTCCCCTCAGACCTGGACTCTTGTTTTGCTGTAAATAATTACCGGGAACAGATCCCCGGAAACCCAACAGCCTGCCCATCCCTCTGCCGCCTCCTGGACCTAGGCCACCTTACGTCTGGCCTGGACCCTTGAAACAACCTCCTCACGCTCTCCCTACCTCTCAGCCTTTCTTCACAGCATGGCCAGGGTCATCGCACCACTTGTTCCTAAAGCCATCGCTGGTCTGTGGCCGCCCACAGGAAAAAAGCCGTCCCTTTAAGGTGGCATGCACACTTTCTCGGGATCTGACCCCCCGCCTATGCCACCAGCCTCATCTTCGGTCACTCCCACCAAACTTACAGGTGCTGTGGTACCTATGTACAGCCCCCCAGGCCTTGGCCATCTCTCCTCTTCGGAAACACTCTGCTTCCATCTTTTTTTTTTTTTGCCTAGTTCTAGCTTTTGTGTGTCCTGCAAGTCACACTTAGACTTCCCAATATGCTGATTTTCTAAAATCTACTTCATTCATATTTTCATCCACTCAGGATAATTGACGTAATGGGATAGTACTGTCAAAGACATTGTGTGTTTTTTTCTTTCTTTGCAATTTTTTAAAATATATACCCATCTTTTATTTATCCAGACACATTCTTTGCCTCGGAGAGGACTAAAGTCTTGGGAAAGAACGTATAAGGAGAAAGAAAGAATCATGGTCAGCTTCTGATAATCAAAACAGGATCTAGATATGCACTGAAAAAATAAAGGGCTTGGGCCCTGGCCGGGTAGCTCAGTTGGTTAGAGCACCAACCCAATGTGCCAAGGTTGCGGGTTTGATCCCTGGTCAAGGCACATACAGCATCAACCAGTCAAAGTGTCACCAAGCAGAGAAAATCGATGTTTCTCTCTCTCCCTCTCTCTCTCAAATCAATCAGAAATAAAAATAATAATGATGATAACAGGCTTTGTTACCTAGACAAAACTCTGACTAAGACCAAGGTTGGCTCTGACTCAGCCCTCCGGGGGCCTGGGGCTCCACATTCTGGGCCTGGCCTAGGAGTCAAAGATGACATAGGGTCCAGTGGCAGAGGGGAGGAGCATGGGTCTCATTTCCCATACAGAACACCAACATTCTTTGTAGATTCGTTTGAGTCTTCTATATAGACACGCCTATCATCTTCAAAAATTAACAATTTTGTTTCTCTTGCTTCCTAACCATTTAGCATCCCGAAGTACGTGGGTTGCAGGATCTTAGGTTTCCCAGCTCTGACCTGTGCAGCAGTCCGCAGGGTCCATACGTTCCCCAGCCTTCTACCCCAGCCTTCTATGCCTGCAGTCTGGCCTCTTGAGCCCTTCTTTGCTGAGCTATCCCCCAAACATGCTTCTTTTCCTAATTTCCCCTTGCTTCTACTTTGTATCCAAATCTGAGTTGTTAAAACTTCCTCTGCCAATGGAGTTGAGTGGCTTTCACCCAAATGCTGAGGTTCTTTTCCTTAGTCCAGACTGATGGGCAGTTGCAGCCTAACTTTCTAGCTCTTATAAATGCTCTTACTCACCTGTTTCCCATGGTTACCCTCTGTCTCCCAGTAGGAACCTCCTTTCCACCTCTAATTCTAAAGGCGTGGCCCAGAGCCCTTCTATTTTTCCAGACCTGTCTTTTTGCTCAATGTCCCTTAAACACAGTCACATACGAAACTAATGCAGCCTAGTAGGCCCACCGGAGTGGTCTCACACATGCACGGGGAAGCTCCGTTTTCCCTCGGAGAGTAGCAGTATCTTCGTGACCGACCACTTGGCTTCTTTTAGGATAACTGCCTGACCTTCTTCAGATCATGGACCCAGGGGTTCACACCAGTCTATGTAGCCAGGACTAATAGCAACACGGGTGATGAGAACAGAGAGCTCACATTAAAAAGAAATACAAATAAAACAGAAACACCTCCTAATTCTGTGTAATAGGAGACAAGCCAAGTAGAAGGCTCACTCCCTGACCTACACAAGAGAGGGAGGCATGGGAAAAAGGTCCAGTTCCTGGAGAAACACCTTGCCGAACCGTGAGAACTGCAGCCCACATCCTGTTGCACAGGGTGTTTCCTTGGCTGTCAACCACTCTCCCCTTTTACCAAGTTAAAGGAAAAACGATAGCAAGTAAGTAATACCATCAAACCATTAAATATAGCCCTGGCTAATATAGCTCAGTGGATTGAGTGCGGGCCTGTGAACCAAAGGGTTGCTGGTTCAATGCTCAGTCAGGACACATGCCTGGGTTGTGGGCCAGGTCCCCAGTAGGGGGAGCATGAGAGGCAACCACACACTGATGTTTCTCTCCCTTTCTTTCTCCCTCCTTTCCCCGCTCTCTAAAAACAAACAAACAAATAAATAAATCTTTAAAAACAAACCATTAAATACATATTTCAGAGGGTTCCAGCACTCTTCTGTTTCTACAAGAGGAGAAACAGACTAAGCACCCATATCAGAGTCAGTTACAGACTGCATTTCCATTTTCTAAGATAAATATCTGAGCTCTGACATAGAGAGACTTTGAGAAGCTGATGGGGTTTACACTTCACACATGTTATATCTCACTCAAGATGCTTTACCCACTTTCTGCAAACATTTCTAGGTAAGTTTCAGTGATACATTTAAATTTCATAAACTGATGAAACTCTCACCAGGCCATTCCCCGGGTTAAAACCTTTCATTAGCCTCCCATGCCCTTTGGGTCCAGTCTAAGCTCCACCGTATGGCCACACTTTGCTCCACTTGTTCCCCACTCTACGCGCTGACTCTACGATGCTAATGAGCGCCCTACACGCCTTCTCTTGGGAAGACCTTTCAGGCTGCATTAGGGGTCCACAGGGCCTATTCTTTCCGCCCACAGCAGCTGCACGTGCAATCATTTAACCCACGATGTGAAATAACCAGGAGGGGGATGTCTAACCTGTCCACCACTGTGTACCGGCATCTCGCACATAGCAGGCTCTCAAAAATATCTCTTAACTGACTGATGGGCTTCTTGCTTTTTTTTTTTTGTTGTGGTGGGGGCATGAATTTAATCTTAGTTGTATGAGCCGAGCCCACTTTGAAACTTGAGCAGCTATTACTTATTCCTTTAAGGCGAGAGATTGTTTGGTGTGTGTTGGTTTGTTTCTGAGAGTTGCATGCAGTTTAGGAGCCAACAGAAAGGGCTGAAAAGACTTTGCATGTGGGCAGACCTGTGTAACGTCAGTCCCCAGGGGACCCAGCTCGGCCTGAAGTGGAGAAGCCTCTTCTCCCATCTCGGACTGGAACCCGTCCGTGACAGTAGAAAGCTACTTCAAGCGGCTTCGATGGGGCAGACGGACAGACATAGGTCAGGAAGAGCCACAGCCAGTCCTGAGTAATAATGGTAGACAAGGTAGCCAACAGGTGGCATAGTTGGCAAGCGTGTATGAGATCAAAGAGTCTCCGAGAAGGAAGGTATTTCACGAAAAAGGGAAGTTTTCTCCACCAAAGACGGAAGGCAGGAGCAGGACTAAGGGGCAGCAATCAAGTCCCAAGTCAATTTACCACGCTACTTGGGGCACTTAAGGTTAAGGCGAGCTTATTTTCCCTCCATCCCGGCGAACGCCTGGACATTCCGGTTAATACAAAATTATCACGTATTACAACAGAAGCATATGCAGAGATTGAGTTATGGCCTACGAGCCAGGCTTCTCTATCGTAGTACAGACCTTTTCCGTATCTGGTATCAGGAGTCCCATGCTTGGTCCAGTCAAAATTATTTGCACAGATAGAATCTACGTGGGCGCGGCTCGTGGCACAAAACAGGATTTTTTCATTGTTACTCTTCATCTTCTCTTTTTTCCTAAGACAGGAAATGGGAAACTTAGCACCGAGAACACTCCTCTCCCGCTCCGGTTAATAACATCAACGCTAACTACAGTCTCATTGTCTTTTTTTTTTTTTTTTAAAGATTTTATTTATTTACTTTTAGAGAGAAGGGAAGGGCAGAAGAGAGGGAGAGAAACATCCATGTGTGGTTGCCTCTCATGTATCCCCCACTGGGGACCAGGCATGTGCCCTGACTGGGAATCGAACCGGTGACCCTTTGCTTCACAGGCCTGTGCTCAATCCACGGAGCTACACCAGCCAGGGCTCATTGTCTTAAAAATTCATTTCACCGGCATTCAGAATGGAGCTACTTACTTTAATAAGACAAGAGCTGTAAAAATATATGTATGTTGATGAAACTTTTCAATGACAGACTCAGGAAATCACTGAATTGTAAAACCAAAGCTGGAAGAGAGAAGCTCGCGTTCACACAGTAGAAACCAGAGACGGAAGGCACCGCTGACTAACAGAAGAAACCAGGGAATATAAGTCCAAAAGGGTGGAATTTAACTCATCCTTGTAGAAACTGCGTGGAGAAACATGGCCCCCTACCTGTTAAAAGCAGTCAGGAGCTGTGTGTTCATGATCTTCCTGATCTTTTCAATCTTGACTGTTTTCATTGTCGCTTTAAAAAGCCCACTTATTTTGGCATGTTCCATGAGATGGTTACTGATCTCTAACAACTAGAAAAAAATTGTAGATATAAAAACGTGGAACAGGAAACATGTAAGGCATGCTACTTCCACATGTGGGGCCCCTATGCCATTGCCAAGGACAGCAGGTGGGGTATGCCAGCTGTGGCTGTTGCCTCCAGTAACGACCTAGGTGACACTGGGCCCATCTGTTCAGGCTGCCACAGCTAACAGAGCATTATGCCCCAAACTGTCTGATCCAGTCCAGTGACCAGCAAGTCCCTTGCCTAGAGCCAGTGTAGGGCAGAAACACTGAAGGCGCCCCTGCGGCCCACGCAAAGCAGCCTGGACCCCAAGCTTAAGCATGACACAGAGGCTAGAAAAGTCTAGGAAGCCGTGCCCCAACCAGGATAGGTGACCAAGTGAGGCACACTTTGTGGGACTCCCCTGGAAACCAGCTTGCTAATGCCAACGAATGGACAAGTCCGTTTTACTCTGAGTTCCGGTTTTCTCGCCCAGAAAGCAAGCTGCTCTTATCTCAGAATTTTCACGAGGGTCTGCCCCAGGGAGAACCTGGGTGGTGGGACCCCGGAAACAACAAGGCTCCCCGGGAGAGTGACACCACACCATTTAGACACCTGCCTTTGCATCCTGATCCAAGAGTGTGACAGAAGAAGGAATTTGTTCTTCCATGCAAACCATTTCTAACACAAAGTGCTTTTCCCCACCTTCAAACAAACAATTCACCCGCCAAAAGGTAAAAACCAAGTACCTCATATCCATTCAATGGGGAGGAGGGTAACTTCCACGGAGAAGGAAAGGTCGAGGCTAGCGTCTCTGGCTGGGTCCGCGCCGGCTGAGGGCTACAAATGACAGAGGGTTAGAATACGCTGGGCCCCCGTCCCAGATGCCCAGGCACTTTCTGTCCTTAACTTCCCGCTGCTAAGTAAAGCTTTCTCAGATAATTTTTTCACTGTATTTTTTATTTGGACTATATCCCTATATATTTCTTTTATTTATTTATTTACTTACTTAAAAGGGAATGGAGGGAGAAAGAGACAGAAACACCAATGTGTGAGAGATACATAGATTGGTTGCCTCCTGCACTCCCCAAACTGGGAACCTGGCCCGCACCCCAGGCATGTGGATCAAACCTGTGACGTTCTGCTTTGCAGGCTGGTGCTCAGTCCACTGAGCAACACCAGCCAGGGCTCCCTGCATATTTCTCCTGGAGATACACCAGTAATCATGCTTTTTATTGATTTATTTTTACTTATGTTTTTAATCCTCACCCAAGGATATGTTGATTGATTTTAAGGAGACAGGAAGGGAGAGTGGGAGAGAAACATCGATCAGCTGCCCTTGGTACCCATCCCGACCAGGGACTGAACTCGCAACCTTGGTGTGTGCCCTGACCAGGAATCGAACCCGCCACCTTTCAGTGCACAGGGGGATGCTCCAAACTGAGCCACTCGGCCAGGACATATCATGCTTTTTGAAAATGCAGAAATTATTCAAATTCTGGTGAATGAAGTAAATGTTATTTCCCCATTCATTTCAAATGGAAAAGCACTGATTTTTTTTATATTTCTGCTCAACCTTCAAAAGTCCTCACATGTCAGCATTAAGTACGTGTGTCCTTCAACTTCTTTGTCAAACAATAAACATTTAACCATATTAAAGGTACGGGGGGAAAAATTCCTGCCGTCTACGATTTTATTTCCAGGTAACCATAGTTCTCCTTTATAGACAAATCGCAGCGATTAATTGCAGAACTGACAGAATTAGAAAAACACCCTTGTGTAACCTCTCGTGAAATAATGGATCTAAACAGTGACTACTGGGAGCTATTAAAACCATTACGTAGAAGTGCACGTGGAGACGGTGACAACGGAGGGATCAGACTGCAACAATGTGAACTCACACCCCCATCTTCATAGACCTCTCACCACAACAAGTGACAGGAAGTCGAAACACCCTATACGGGGTCCGGCAGAAGTAACGCCTGCTTGAGCGTGGTTGGCAGGGTACATGAATGTCTAGCACGAGATGGACAGCAATTTGAACATTTCACCAAAAATGTCATAAGGCGTGCTTGAGTGTGATGTTCTTATGTTGCAGAATTACATGTTTATGATTTTATAATAAAAGATGTTTATATAATAAAAAAGGGGGTGTTATTTGTGCTGGATCCAACATATTAGTTCTGATCAAAAAGGGAACCCGAATCTTATCAGTCCTCTAAATCTAACCATCAATTCACAGAAATTACATTCAAATAACCCCATGAGGATACAATTTGCTATATTTTGATGTGGGGAGATTCTATAGGACAAATCACCTCGTTTCTTAAAAAAAAAAAAAGTGGAAGGGGGCAAACTGTAACAGATTAAAAGAAGCTTAATAAGAGACAAATCCAGCAAATGAAATATTCACACCCTGTTTTGTTATAAATTAGAGTAAATCAACTATTAAAAGTCATTTTTGAGACAATGAGTTAAAATAGAACACGAACTGAATATTAGATATTAAGGAATCATCCTCAATTTTGTTAGGTAGGTTAATGGTATTGTATTATTTTTGAAAACTATTAGACACACCTGAAGTATTTGCAGTGAAATGATATGATGTGTGAAATTTATCCATGAAAATATTTAAGCAAAAGAAAAAACTTCAAGACAAGGGTGAAGACAGACAAAACAAGAATGGTAAAATATTTCCACTCACTGAAGTTGGGCTGCGCCAGATAATCCCCAAGTAACAGAGATTTATTACACAATTTCTCTCTACTTTAACTTGGAAATTTTCCATAATGAAATCATTAAATTAAAAAATGCTTTCAGGGGAAAAAAACTTTTTACCAATCCCCTTTTGTAAAATGAAGGTTCCTTTGGAATAAGAGATTAACCCCAATGTATCTGTGTGTTAAACTCAAGATTTCCATACTGACTTTGCACAGTGCAGAGGGATCAGATTGTTCTGAAGTGCCCATCAACAATGCAGTATGCTACAATAGGTCACTTCTCTTTGGACTCTTCAGGACGGCACTCACAGCCCTATCTTATCCTACAGGAAACGTGTCCCCTCCGGGCTGGTGGTAGCAGGGTTAAATCTGGTTCTCTACATGACCCCCCATGAACAGGGTTTGTGCAACTCATTTTCATTCACTCACTTAGCTGCCACATAGTATCACAATATACTGCTCATTGTGCAGAGTGGTTCAAGAGCATTGAGGAGCCGGAAGATTGTGGAGGGGAGGGAAGAGGCAGGGCAAGTCCTGCTAGGGAAGATGGTTACACAGATTAAGTGCATTATGAGGTAGAATGGATAAACATTGTAAGAGACTTACTAAGTGGTACTGGAGGGCACAGGAGAGGGTTGGAGGACAGTCCCAAGTAAGGTTTATATGGGAAAAGTGGCATTCAAGCTGGGCCATGAAAGATGCTAGATTCATATGACTAATGGGGCAGATGTTCCCAGAGAAAGGGAAGAGCAAATGGAAAAGCATGAGGCAAATGTGACATGTAAACTACTGAGACAGACAATGGGCTGACTTCACGAAATATTTGGAAACGTCACAGACCAGTTCCTTCCCTCGGAAATGTATGCACACAAAAAGAACCACCCAGCTTGAAGCTAAGAAGGAACTCAGTCTGGACAGTTTCTGTTATCCAGATAGAGAACAGTGTATGGTCTCCCTGGTCAAGACCAAATGGGAGCATAAGACTTGTTAAGAAGTTAGCCCTGGCTGGTGTGGCTCAGTGGATTGAGTGCTGGCCTGAGAACCAAATGGTTGCCAGTTCGATTCCCAGTCAGGGCACATGCCTGGGTTGCAGGCCAGGTCCCCAGTAGGGGGCGCACAAGAGGCAACCACACACTGATGTTTCTCTCCCTCCCTTCCCCTCTCTTTAAAAATAAATAAAATCTTTAAAAAAAATTAAAAAGTCAGAACAACAGGTTGTTTCAAGGAATATGGTTTAAATAAAATTCTGTCAAAACATCCCGCCAGGACCTCCGAAGGAATAAGCTGCAAGGCTCTCATTGGTTGCCTGAAGGAAAAGTGCAACCCCTTCCTGTCCTGCTGCTCTGCTAACATGTTATCACTGACTAAACCACTCAGTCCTACGGTCTTATCCACCAGAATGTGAGCTTCATGAGGGCATCAACTTTACTCTTCCCGATCCTGCAGTATTTTTGCTTTATCAATTTGAAACCTAAAAAACGAGACAGGATCTTAGATGGCTAAGCCAATCCGATTCTAATTCTTGGGAGTTTCAGTTAAGAAATTCAGAGAACAATCCAACTGAAAAATGGGTCAAGGATCTAAATAAATAGAGACTTCTCCAGAGGACGTACCTAGGTGGCCAATGACATATGAAAGGATGCTCAATGTCACTAATCATCAGAGATGCAAATCAAAACCACAATGAGATATCACTTCACACCTGTTAGAATGGCTACCATCAATAAATCAACAAATGACTAGTGTTGGTGAGGATGTGGAGAAAAGGGAACCCTCATGCACTGTTGGTGGGAATACAGACTGGTGCAGTCACTGTGGAAAATGGTACGGAAGGTCCTCAAATATTTAAAAATAGCCCTGACTGGTGTGGCTCAGTTTGTTGGGCGTCGTCCCACAAAGCGAAAGGTCACCAGTTCAATTCCCAGTCAGGGCACATGCCTGGGTTGCAGGTTCCGTTCCCGGTTGGAGCACGTGCTAGAGGCAAGGACCTGTGACCCTCCCCCCCACCCGAGGTTCTAGGGCAGAACTAGAATGGACTCCTGCTCCTGAGGCCCTGACACAGCTCAGCTCTTCCCATCCTTGGATTCTTGTGAAATGTTTCCCTCATTACGTTGTGTTTATCTTTTTCATAATTCCCTCTTTCATGAAATACCTTAGTTCCTACAACCAAAAGAACCTAATTAAAACACCTTGATTTGGCACCTGCCTTAAAATCTGTTTTAAATCATCACACATCACCCCCCCAAAAAAATCCAACTCCAAACACGTTCATGAATAATGTCAACTTTACTGAGTTTCACGAGCACACAAAGGAGAGTTACAATGAATCCCCACAGCACAATTTCCTCTAAAAATCCCGTGTCAACTTTATCTTCCTCCAAATCCCCTTGCCCAGGCGGCTAACCCTCAACCCTTTTTTTCTTCCATGTCCTTCTCAGCTTCCCACCCTCTATGAATTCCCTCAACAAAACCAAGGATACACACAAGAACCCACAGCAAAACAAATCCCAGCGCATCTGATTACTGCCTAGACACACCCCATTAATCTGCCATTCACAGCTATAAAAGCTGAGCCCCAGAGCAGCTGAGGCTTGCCCGAAATCCCCTGTGAGTTACAGGACAAGACAGATTTCCTGCTCAAGTATTCTTTCCATCACACTGTGCTGCTGAGCAAGCACCCTACTCCTAGGCAAGGCAAAAGGAAAGCGCCGCGGAGCGCAAGCAGGAACATTTTGAGAACCGGGGCTCCAGATTCAGGAGTGGTTTGGTGAGGCCGGCGCGTGACCCTCCCAGACATCTGTCGCCATGCAGCGCTTCAGAACACTTACTCTAGCCCCGTTTTCCTCCGCACCACGTCCCAGGGAGTCACAAAGGTTGGCCTTCGGAGGATCTTCTTTTGGGTCTTGGAAGCTATGTTTGTCTGAATCATCCCTTTAGGTAGAAAAGAGAAAACAAACAAGAATAAAAGATTAGCCCTAGAAAATGATTTATTGTTACTTTTCAGAAGCTGGTAACAAAACAATTACCCATGTCTGACCAGTACATGTGTGAGTAGGAAAAAGC
This sequence comes from Macrotus californicus, assembly GCA_007922815.1. Taxonomy (NCBI): domain Eukaryota; kingdom Metazoa; phylum Chordata; class Mammalia; order Chiroptera; family Phyllostomidae; genus Macrotus; species Macrotus californicus. Next base: position 7,730 of record VMDR010008357.1, on the reverse strand, counting down.
CTTTTGGATGGAAATTCGTCATGTCAAGAATTTGGCTTCCTCACTGCCCCCTTTTATAAGGCCCTGGCCTTTGTAAACAAAGAGGTAAGTGAGCACTTAGCAGTTAATCAAATCTTTAAGTCAAAGTCAGATGGTAAAGAGAGCAAGGTTAGCCAGATAAAAAGACATCATCCATGTGAGCTGCCCTGAACCAGGCATTAATGATTATAGGATGTATCATTATATGACATAATTATATGTCTTGAAGGTTTCGTTCTACATCCAGTGTGAAACGTCATTTTTCAACTCATGCATGCTATACACCTAGGTCCAAGCTACAGCCAGAGGGATTGCCTGAAAAAGGAAATCAATCACTGTGCATTGCAAGCAACCGCTTTGGAAAATAGCCTTGGCAGTATCTTGTAAACACACACTGGCCGTGTGACCCAGCAATCCCACTCCTTGGTATTTACCCAAGAAAACTGACAACTATATCCACACAAAGACCTGCAGTTGGACGTTCCTAGCAGCAACCCAAAATACACATCAAGGTGAATGGATAAACAAACCATGACATAGCCTAACGATGCAATATTACTCGGCCGTGAAAAAGGAGCTACTATACATGCCGCAACGTAGCTGAATCTAAAAGAAGAAAACATTGCACTGAAAGAAGCCAGCTGTATGCAGAGGACACACTATAAGACTCTATTTGTATAAAGTTCTAGAATAGATCAAGCAAATCTATAGTGACAGAAAGCAAATCAGTTGGTGGCAGAGGGGGGGAGGGGAAGACTCGTAGCAAAAGGGCAGGAGGAAACGGATTGTTGGGACAGGTCTCTATCTTGATTAGGATAGAAGTCGCATGCATCTGTTGCAGTTGCAACATTCATCCAAGACACACTTACAGGGCATGCATGCAAGCATTTCATTGTAGCAATTACCGCATTTCATTGTAGCAATTACCGCATTTCATTGTAGCAATTACGACTCAGTGTAGCTCAGTGTAGCTGATGCAAACCCAAAGCAAGCATACATGACAACAACAAGAGCGCATCTGACCACGTCACAACCTTCTCCTGATTTTCCAAGTTTCTACACCTGCTCTCATCTCTTGCAGACCGTCTTGCTGTTCCCTGAAACCTCAGGGTTGTCCGCAATTTACAGCTTAGGCGCTAGTCTTCCCTCTCCTGGAGGAGGGTGCTCCCTTCCAGAGTTTCCTGCTCCCTTAAGAGCAGGGGCTCTCCCAAGACTCCTTCATTCTCTTTCTGCTTCACTACATTGCTTCCTTTCTCCCTAGCAGTGAGCACTTTCTGGAATTGCCTAGTCTGCCCGCATCTAGAACAGTGCCTGGCACACAGTGGATGCTCCAATACTAGTTTAACGAATTAGAGAATATAATGGAAAAAAAAAAAAAGGGTAAACCTTTCAAACTGTTCTGAATTGCTCTCCTTCTGAAGCAAGGGAACAAAATTACTGGCTGAAGTGCCCCCAACTCATTCACTACCCTTTTACATTGTCAAAATGACAGACTACCAGCAAAGGAAAAAGAATGTTTAGCCCTGGCTGGTGTGGCTCAATGGATTGAGCACTGGCCTATGAACCTAAAAAGGGTCGCCAGTTTGATTCCCGGTCAGGGCACATGCCTGGGTTGCAGGCCAGGTCCCTGGTTGAAGGCATGCAAGAGGCAACTAATTGATGTCTCTGTCCCACATCAATGTTTCTCTCCCTCTCCTTCTCCTCTCTCTAAAAAAATTAAATAAATAAGAATGTTTAATTTAAGCCATTTTTTCATTTCACCATCCAAGAGAAGAGATGTTTATTTTTCTCTGCTGCCTTCTAGTCTTGGTCCATATGTACACATTGCTGCACTTCGCATGTATATTAAATATCTTTAAAAAGTCTTTTCCACTTTAAACACTACAACATACAAATAGAAAAGTGCAGAAACAGAAGTTGGGGGTCCTGCCTTTTCCATTTAACAATATCAGATGTAGATATTGCTACACAGCTTTCACTACGTAGTTTTCATAACCAGAATTTTAACAACTACCCAAATACTCCACTGAAATTTAACAACCCAATTTGTTTAGGTAAGACCACACTGGTAGGCTGTTCCTCTGATTTAGTTCTTCAGATAAAGCTCCCATAAGGGCCTGCACGCCTATAGCTTTTGCTTTTTCTTCTGTAGAGTTCTTTCCTTAGAAAGATTCCTGAGTGCTCACTTCGGCAGCACGTGGGCTAACATCGGAACGACATAGAAAAGGTGAGCACAGCAAGGGTGACCCAGAAATTTGTGAAGCTGCTTCGTATCAAAAAAAAAAAAAAAAAAAAGAAAGAAAGCCCTGGTTGGTGTGGCTCAGTGGATTGAGCACTGGTCTGCAAACCAAAGGGCTGCCGGTTCAATTCCCAGTCAGGGCACATGCCTGGGTTGCAGGTCAGATCCCCAGTAGGGGGCGCACGAGAGGCAACCACGCATTGATGTTTCTCTCCCTCTCTCTCTCCCTCCTTTCTCCTCTGTCTAAAAATAAAACAAATTTTAAAGAAAGGGATGTTCCTAAGAGGATGGAAAACACAAGCATATTTTAATATCTCGTATGTACTGCCAGGTCACTTTCCAGAAAAGTTGATATACTTATCCTTCAAAGCTACACTACAGTGATTGGTACAGAGCCCCACTCGCAGGAGGTATTACTTCAAGGGCTTGAGCAAGTCTCCTTTACCTCTTTCCCAGCATCTACAGGGCCAGTCCTGAAAGACCAGGCAGGTGACCATCTGCAGGGAGCGTCCTATGGGACAGCAAGCACATTCCCAGGGAGGGCACTGGCTTCCCGGATTCTCACACAACACGACAGACAGACTGGTAGAAGCTGACCACAAGACCTTTGCATGGGGGCTCACACCGACACAGCAAAAGGCAGTGCGTTTAGAAAAGGTGTTGGATGAAACACACCACTGAGCTCGATGAGGATGCCCAGAAGGATCAGAAAGGTTCTCATATCCTGAAAGTCCCCACGGGCCCGGGGTCTCTCCTGTGCTCATCAGCACCTGAAAATTCTGCCTCGACCTGGGAAGCAGCAAACCCAGAAACTGAACCTTAGAATGGTGAAGCCCCACAGACCACTTACCCATTGCTCCCCATTTTACAGACGAGGACACAGAGGCCAGGCACTGCTCCCAGCGTTACATGGCCACTGAGTGTCAGAGCCACAGCTCCAGAACACGGGCTTCTGAAGGCCACTGGCTCCCACGCCCCACACTGCTCACAAGAACCCTGGTTCTGGGATAAGCATGCATGTCCCATCCTGCCAGGCCACCTCAGGCCGGATTCCAGTGACCGGCACCCCTGCCAGATGCAAAGTCTTACCTTGGAAACTCAGCTCGTAGTTCTGCGAGCCTGCCTGAAACGGCACAATGCTCCTCGGAGAGCACAGGAATAACGATTCCAGGTATGAAGAATCAACGCTCGAAATCTGCTGACTGCCTCCCTAATTATAAAAAGAAAAAAAAAAAGTAAAGACTTCGTGGTAGGCTTTTAAGAAATCTCTACCATTGTATCTTTTTAAAAAATATTTTACTTATTTATTTTTAGACAGGGAAAGGGAGGCATAAAGAGAGGGACAGAAACATCAATGTGTGGTTGCCTCTGTTGTGCCCCACACTGGGGACCTGGCCCACAACCCAGGCATGTTCTCTAGACTGGGAATCGAACCGGTGACCCTTTGGTTCACAGGCTGGCACTGAGTGCACTGAACCACACCAGCCAGGGCTCTACCATTGTATCTCAGGTAATTTTCTTTTAGCCATGGGATTTATAGAAGAACGCATCGTGCCTCCCAAACTAGATTGTAAAGGTTTCCCTTTATAGTTTTCTCCATCCTGGGACTAGAAGAGGACAGTCTACCCTGTAGAAACCACACGCTTGGCAGATACCTGAAAAATACAGCTCTCTGCAATGATCTTTCTACACCTTCCATAAAACATGACCCAAGTGTACTACTGAGCAACTCAAGGCCCACGGGGTGGACGTCGTGTCTGAGCGGGCTACCAGGATCCAGCACTCTGGCACGAAGGAGACCCTGGCGGCTATGTTAGCCCCTCCCACGACGAGGAAGCAGTGAGAGCTGTAGGGGAGGCAGGTGAAGTTCCAGCAAGTGTACTGCTGTCCCAGTGAAAATGATCCTCTCCTCCTTCTCCTCCTGTGCACTGAGCCAGGGGAAGCAAATAAACCTACCGAGCCTTCCGTCAGTCTGCAACACTGAAAAAGCACTTGAATTTGCCACCGACTGGGGCTATGATAAAAGGCACGAAGAACACCCCCCCAAAATATAAAGGCATAATCTCTGGTCTCAAGACATTCATGAAGGGTCTGAACTTCAGAATGGGTAGGGGAAAGGAAGTATGTTATTCCTGCAAGGGGAGGGCTAGGCCATGGTCCGACCATCCCCATCTACAGCAAGGGTGGCAGCCCAGGGAAAGGCTGGATGGAAGCCCCTATTAGCAGGCATTCCCACTATTTTTCCAAAATATTTTATTTTTAGAGAGAGGGGGAGGGCGAAAGAGAGGGAAACATCAATGTGTAGGAAAAACATCAATCAGTTGCCCCTCGCACGCCCCCAAGTCACCCCCAACCAGGCACCTGGCCTGCAACCCAGGCATGTGCCCTGACTGGGAATCGAACCAGTGATCTTTCAGTTTTCAGGCCAGCGCTCAATCCACTGAGCCATACCAGCCAGGGCAACTCCCCCTATTTAAAGATGAGGAAATACTTGTTCCTCATGATCTAGAATGGAGGCACTAATGACAGCAAAATCCTGCTGGCAGCCTGTGGTGGGGAGGGGCTCCCAGTCCCTTCAGTGATGTTTCAGAGTCTGCAGCTTTTGGCTACACCCACCCCTCGTCCCCTTCCCTAAGGACATCCTTGCAGGATATTAGGGGAGGGGCGCTGGAATGAAAGCACCCGAGGAAAATGTGCTGGATGGAGACAGGGCTGAACTCGGTCTCTTTAGCCTGGAGAGGAACATGGTGTGGGCAGAAAAGCTGGCTTCAAATAGCCAGTTGCACAGAGAGGGCAAGGCAATAATAAACTTGAACATATTTCAGCACGTGGGACCCGGACGAATGGGCAGAAGTGGCAAGGAGGCTAACTTTAGCAGAACAAAACTACAGCATCACATCATGAAGACACGGATGACCAAAGCTACTGGAACATCATCGATCAGGATGATGGTAAGGGAAATGGCCACGCAAGGTAAGCGGCAGGAAACCGAGTTTCCACGATGCGAAGATGCACTAGTACACCATATGCCTTCCTTGGACCCCAAAGAGCCACCCACGGAGGCAAACACCTGTCAGCACAGAGTGTGGACAGGCAGCTCTGTCACCTCTACGCATCCTGATTGGACAACTCAAGTCTCTGCCCTGATTTCCCATCTCACAGCTTCAGTCCCACATCCTTCAACTGTCTGCTGGGCTCTGCAGAACCCTGTTCCCGGCTGGGAGGAATCTACAAAGCTTTAGGCCAGAGCCTTTCAGCCTTCAATGCACATCTGAATCACCCAGGGACATTGACACAATGCAGATTACGATTCAGAGGAAGTAGGGGGAGGGTTTTAAGTTCTGAACAGCTTCAAGGCGATGCTGATGCTGCTGGCGTGTGGATCTGACTTTGACTGTCCAGGCTCTACAATCTGGATCAGTGCTAGTCACTAGAACATTCTACGACAGTGGAAATGTTCTCTGCATGGTCCTCTAGGGTAGCCACTAGCTACAGCTTGGCAATAGAGCACGTAAAGTGTCAGTAGTGTGTTGTGGAACTGAACCGTTAATTTTATTTACAATGAATTAATTTAAGTTTAAAATAAAGTAGCCACAAGTGGCTGGTGGTTGTCACACCGGACAGAACGAGGACATTAAGTCAGGGCTCAGCATCTGCTCGGCCCCTAGCACTGTTCACCTGGACCTTCCTCCGGCCCGGCCTGCACACTGTACTCCAGTTCTGAATGAATGAATGAGTGAATGAATGAGCCTTCAATTATTTATTCTCCCAGAAGACCCACATGTACATCTGTTTCAGTGCCCAGGTCTTGACTTTGGTCATGTATCCACATCATTACCTTGACCTTGGCTTTCTATACCTAGGGCTTGACCTTGCCTTGAGTGATTCTCTCGGCCCCAGTGGTCCCACCTCGACGCCAGCTTTCACAGCTACTGAGCTTAGCTACCTGCTGGTAAGTATCTCAGAGGGTCTGGATCCACACCCCTTGCCTGGTGCAAAGCCCATGGCGATCAGGCTCTGCCCTCCTGTCACACCTGCTGCCATTCTATCTCACGCCATCGCTGCCCAAACGCCTGTTGATTCCTTCCTCACTTCTCCCATCACGTCCCTCTCTGTCTACCATCCACATCGGTACAGGTCCTAGTTGAGCAGCTTCATTTACATAAAAGGATATTAAGTCTATCTTAATATCCAGAGAGTACACTGCCAAAGCATATGTACCACCTACCCTTCCCTGGCAAAAGTTTCTATTCTCCCAGTTCTTACTAGGGAGCGGCTAACCTGGAAATCTCGGCTGCCCAACTCTTACTAAATATTCAGTTGCAAGAAATAAAACCCGTAGAGCCTCGTCTGAAGAAAACACATTCTAACCTGTGCGCTGGATGGCACCAGGCCATCGAAGAGCTGCAAACTGGGGCTGTAACACACTGACCTGTGAGAGAAACCCGGCTGCCCACTACGTCTGCATTCAAATCTGCCGGAACCACCAGTTTTACTTTAACTGGACAGCCAACCAGGAAAACACCAAGTCCAGGGCCTGTTCTCCCCCCACCTCTTTTTTTTAATAACAGAAGAGCCAACTTAATTCACATAATGATGGTTCTAATTAATTGGGACAATATAAATTTATCCACATCATCAAAAACATTTCTTAGAGCAGACAAGTGCCACAGAGTACATGAATACAACACTTTGTGTCTGTGGGTTGTAAGTTACATGCTAAAAGTCTGCACTTAACACAGACTGAATGTCTCAGGGAGAACTCTAGATTTAAAACGTTCTGTCAGGAAGTTTCTTGAGTTTTATCGGGGAACATGAGCAACAGAACTTGGGTAAGTTTAAATCTCATCGATTCCCCACGGAGAGTTCGCTTCAGTCTCTGGGACCCTGCTGTCACTAGAACGCAAATATTTTCCACCCTTTTCCCCCTTATCTTCCTGAAAATTTCTAGTATTTGACACAAGAACCATCCAGACCTATTATCTTTTTTTTAACCGAAGCTAATTAACTTGACTTTATAATTTCTATTTCTCCAGGCACCTCACCAGATCACTTTTAAGAAACTGCAGTTTGAGCCCTGGCTGGCGTGGCTCAGTGGACTGAGCACCAGCCTGCGAATGAAAGGGTCGCCAGTTCGATTCCCAGTCAGGGCACATGCCTGGGTTGTAGGTCAGGTCCCCAGCAGGGAGCGCCTGAAAGGCAATCACACGTTGATGTTTCTCTTCCCCTCCCCCTTCCCCTCTCTAAAAATAAATATGTAAAATCTTTAAAAAAGAAAAGAAACTGCACTTCGATATCATCCTTAGCTTGAACATAAAAAGAAGCCATATAGCCCTGGCCGGGTAACTCGGTTGGCTGGAGTGTACGGCAAAAGGTTGAGGATTCAGTCCTGGTCAGGGCACGTAACGGAAGCAACCAATCATGTTTCTCTCTTTCTCAGTCTCCCTCCCTCTCTGTCTCTGTCTCTCTCTCT